>JAKUCV010003765.1:0-15648 GCA_028386065.3 Turnera subulata
ACAGAAATATCAAAATACCGACCGTTGATGAGGATTTTGAAGGATCTAGAGATAGGTTCCTTGTATGTAGTCATAATTGAAAGGAATGAATACCTGGATGCCTTGATGGCCATCCTATCGTGTGTATATATTGCAGTAGGTTACAAGAGACCTAGTATTACAAGAGTTCTAACAACATGTATAGATTAGTATGCCAACTACAAGCTAACACTATCAAACAACTATCAGCAAAACCTTATCATCTATTACTCCCCCGCAATTGGAGGGTGGTTAAGCAAACCAAACTCAAATTGGAACACAAAACCTGAAAAACAGAAGTTCTAAGAGATTTAGTGAAGATATTTGCCAGCTGCTTCGAAGAATCCATATGCAAAACTTGGATATGACCTTGCTGCACTCGTTCCCGGATGAAATGCAAGTCTATTTCCAAATGTTTTGTGCGCTGGTGCTGCACGGGATTGTTGGCAAGAAACGTCGCAGACAGATTATCACAATGTATGGCAATAGGCTGGTGCGGTGGATAACGAAGTTCTTGAAGTAGATGTCGCAACCTGGTAACATCGGCAACTGCACTAGCAAGAGCACGGTACTCGGATTCAGCACTACTCCAAGAAACCGTAAACTGCTTCTTTGCAGACCAAGAAACCAGATTCCCACCGAGGAATACACAATAGCCAGTTGTCGATCTCCTAGTGTCCAAGCAGCCGGCCCAATCTGCATCACTATAAGCAACAACAGAACGGAAAGTAGTTGGCCGAAGAATAAAACCATGACTTTTCGCGCCCACTAGATACCATAGAATCCGCTTGACTGCCAACCAATGCACTGTTGTCGGAGAAATGGTCATGCGGCTAGTGGCTCCGGTGTCCGCATACCAAACCGGATCGGAGTGTTGTTGCTCATGCAAACCAGCATAGGAACGCTGTGGACAATGCTTCGCAGTGTGATTAAATCCGTCACACAATTGACACTGGACTGGAGAACCCATAATATGGGAAGAGCTAGACCGTGAAGGACGAGAATTGGAAGAGGAACCACGCGGGAAAAACTGAGAATTGGAAGAGGATGGACGAGTGGACTGTGGAAACTTGCGATTAGAGGGAGGAGGAGATTGCCACGATGACGAGGGGGGCGTGAATGATTGTGTCCACGACCCCCACGACCGCCTTTGCCACCACGACCGCCTTGGCCACGATGATGAACAAACAAGGCATGTGAAGTGTCAGAAGAAGCACCAGAAAAAGGAGCGGAAGAATGCTTTTTTTTCCTAGACTCCTATGCTAACAACATCGACTTGAGCTCAAAATAACTAGGAAGAGGAGTTTTAGATGTCAACATAGTGACCAGATCACTATACTCATCCGGTAGACCATTAATAATTTGCATGACGACATCTCATCCCTAAGAGGCCGTCCTATAGACTCTAAACTATCAGCAATGCTACGAACAGATTGAAGGAAATCACTCATCGACATAGACCTTTTTTAGAATTAACGAAAGCAGAACGGTACTCCATATACCTGTCCTGAACATGATCATGAAAGAGTTTCTCAATATGCAACCACACCTCTCTCGCAGTAGGGAAATTACCGGGCCGAACAATGTGATTCAGAATAACAGGCTAACAGTGGCATAAATCCACGTGACAAGGGTGCTATCGATTTGATGCCACTGGGAACAAAGAGGGTTAGGTTCAGGAGGAGCATCGGGTGTGGTGGAGGGTATAACAGCATCGGGTGGTACACCAGTTCCATCTATATGGTCCATGACATGATGGGATTGAAACACGGTATAGAGAAGGCTCTGTCAAACTAGGAAATTGCTAAAATCTAGCTTGGCAGGAACATAGTTTCGGATATTACCAACACTAAGAACCGAATGAATAATAGAGCTAGAAGCCATAAGGGCAGAGGAAGAGGAAGAAGAAGAAGAAGACATGGTCGAACCAGAGAAGGAAGAAGATGAAGAAGAGGCAGAAGGTGAAGAAGACATATCAGACAGACTTATGGCTGAACAATGTGATTCAGAATAACATGGCTAACAGTGGCATAAATCCACGTGACAAGGGTGTTATCGATTTGATGCCACTGGGAACAAAGAGGGTTAGGTTCAGGAGGAGCATCGGGTGTGGTGGAGGGTATAACAGCATCGGGTGGTACACCAGTTCCATCTATATGGTCCATGACTTGATGGGATTTAAACACTGTATAGAGAAGGCTCTGTCAAACTAGGAAATTGCTAAAATCTAGCTTGGCAGGAACATAGTTTCGGATATTACCAACACTAAGAACCGAATGAACAATAGAGTTAGAAGCCATAAGGGTAGAGGAAGAGGAAGAGGAAGAAGAAGAAGAAGAAGACATGGTCGAACCAGAGAGGGAAGAAGATGAAGAAGAGGCAGAAGGTGAGGAAGACATATCAGACAGACTTCAAATAGTGAAAACCTGCTCCGCTACCATGAAAGGAATGAATACCCGGATGCCTTGATGGCCATCCTATCATGTGTATATATTGCAGTAGGTTACAAGAGACCTAGTGTTACAAGAGTTCTAACAACAGGTATAGATTAGTATGCCAACTCCTAGCTAACACTATCAAACAACTATCGGCAAAACATTATCATCTATTAATAATTTGCACCCTAGCCACATCAAGAGAGTTACTATTATCAAAATCATTAAAAAGGCAAATGAGCTTCCCTACCCGTCCAGTAACGTTGCTGAAGAAATCCTCACACCATACTTGAGGTGGTGTGCCATAGATGTTGAGCCAGCAGACACGATTTGTTGCAAATCATCTTCAGTCCATTCCTTCAGTAGTTGAAAATAATCGCTCGTCCATGAATCACTCTTCTGAATGCACTTAAGCTTGGAGTCCCTCGATTCAAAAGCAATCAGGGTATAGTCTCCTTCTAGTGTTTTGATATCCACTGAGATATCTTCATATCGTTTGAAAGCCTCTTCAGCAGCTCCTGCTGTAATCTCAGTGTTGAGCACACCAAAGGCATAGGACTGCAACTTGTCCATACATTCCCTAGTAGGCGAAAAAACGATGTTGGCAGCGTTTCTTATAGACGCCTTGAGCTTCGGTTTGGTTGATGAAGATGATGCAGCTCCTACCACATGTGAATGTGATATCAACTCTCTTACTTTCCTATTGTCTAAGGATACATTATTCTGCTTTAGAAATTGACGGCTAGAATTGTTCTCCCCTCTCACTTTCCTATCCCTCGCCACCTTTGCAAAGAGCATTCCATTGCCCTTCTTGTTGATTTTTTCCACTAACTCGCTTATGTCACCCTTATTTTGGAAATGGACAAAACCATATCGAACCTTCCCCTTTCCTCGCGAAGAAAGCCTCCCTTTTGCATTGATTTTCCTAAAATTCTATAAGGTGAGAGAATTATATCTTTGATAAGCTTACGGATATTTTATGCTGATTAGTGGCAAGCAAAACAAAGATTAACTTTGAGAGAAGATTTGCAAGTTCAACATTAGAAAAAATTATTAGAGATAGGCTTTATTCGTTTGAATTGTGAAGAAACTAACTGAGAGAGGTAGGATAGGAGATATCTTGTTGGAAAACTCAAGAGTAAAGCTTGAATTAGCTTTGTGAGTATGAGAGATTAGAGGTAGGATAGAGGATATCTTATTGGAAAACTTAAGAGTAAAGCTTGAATTAGCTTTGTGGGTATGAGAGGAAAGAGCTAAGTAAAAACTTATGCTATAGGTTATTGGTTGATTCTATGAAAGAGCAAGGCTACTGAAGGTTTAGAAATCTCAAAGCGGACTCCTTGAGTAGTGAATGTACTCCTTTGTGGGGAACCACTACAAATTCTATGTGCCAATCTCTTCCTCTCTTAGCTTAAGTTTGTTCCTAACTGTCCAATTAAGATACAAAATCGATTTGGCATTAGTGACGTCAAATGTACGATTAAGCGAAAAAGCCTAATTTACTCCCTGCATCCAATTTGGGCCATTGAAAATTTCGGTTAAAGAAATCTATATATAGATATTTAATAACTTGAGAGGTGGCTTGTTGTGCAAAATTTCTACTCTTGACCATCTGATATCTTGATGGTCTAATCAGTAGTAGAATTGAAGATAGTCAAGCTTTATTTTTAAGTTGAGAACTTCATTCGATATGGCATCAACGAAGCCAAATATTTTTCTTTTAAAGCTAAATGTGCAAGAGTACAATCTTGTGTCACAATCCATGAGTTTTGGAGTTCCTTTTGCGTCACCAACAAAGGCCCAAATAAAGTCATGGTTTCCAAAATAAATCAAATAATGAAGAATTTCTAGCAACTTTTTCAAATACTGGATAGATAATGCATTAAGTCAAGGATACATTTTTTTTTTTTTTGCTTTCGTATTGGTGTCCTGGGCCAACCCAACTTTAAGGGATAACAACGCGCCCAGACTAATCCAGCTCATAGCTTGATTAGAACTATAAAGGTTGGCGCCACTAGCCCCTAGAGTGTTGCGTTCCCAAGACTCGAACTCGAGATTTGTTAGTTAAGCTAGAACAACTTCAACTAGTTAATCTAACCCATCGGGGTTAGTCAAGGATACATATTCTAAACTCGAAGAGAAGAAAGTGAAGGAGAAAATTTTGTCACGGCAAGTAATTCAACAATTCAACTGATTTAAATAGCAAGGGCAAGTCATTAAATTTTCATGGCTAGTGCACTGATGTTCCCCATATACTTGTATTGCTTTGTTTTAATTTGACGTGGTCTCTACAATTAATCCTGGTCCTATAATTATCCAACCTAAAATTGTAGTATTATTCCAAAGCAAGCTTAAATTGGCAACCCTTAGCCTCCAAGCTACCGATTTTGTGCCTAATTTTATGCATGAGTTTCAGAAACTTGGCTTCCATGGGAAGCATAGATGGACTGTTGAAAGAAGTCGGACTTCCCTTTTGGATTCCAAAGCTGTGTGGAGCTTGTTTGGCCACCCCGAGTCTCCGAATAGTAGAATCGCTTATAATTTGGGTCATATCGGGGGAATGTTTGAGTCCACAAGCGGGGTATGTTGCCAAAAACAACGTGATCCTTGTCACATGTAAATACAATCCTTTGTCACCTAATTTAACGTCACATGACAACACAACAATTTTTTTTATACACTTGAACCTTTACCTGATAAGTACTACTCACAACCTCCAACCCCAGTACGTACTCACAAGTCACAACCTCCAGTGACAAATGATAATCATCAACGAATCGTAATTTTCATGGCTATCTTACAAGTGGATGTTGGGTTTTTGGGTTTTACCGTACCCGATGTTTAACGTTTTCGCCAATTTGGGTCCCTGACTTTCTGTTTGGCCGGTCACATACCCCGACTTTAAGTGGGCAGGCTAGTCATAGTCCCTCGGTCAGGTACGTGCCGACGTGGCGGGCTGCCCGGATTTAAAGTTTGGTAGGTGTTTCAAAACTTAAGCTCCAACTCCAAAATCCGGTTAAGCTCCAACGAAGGCTCAACTCAGGAAAGAATCTATCATAAAAGAATTAATTCCAAGAAAAAGGGTATATTTCTTGTCCAACAACTCGGGAATATCTTGAGGGTAAAATTGAAATTAAAATTCCAGAAAATTCATAAATTAATTATGAAAAATCGGGGCGTTACATTCGGCCACTGGATGAGAGCCAAAGAAATTGCTGGAAAGCATTATCTGGCAAAGAACAGAGTACAAAGGTGTACTTTGAAGATTAGGATGCGGATAAAGTGGAGATGGCAGGTAGACAGGATCCCACTACTCCTGCAGAGGAGACATCCCCACCGTCTATGACCCTGCTGTAGGTGGGGGTCCAAGCGTAAGGAGCCTGAGGAGACGCTGGCGTCTCTAATACATGAATCCACCTGTAAGAGGCACTCGGGACTTATGCACGCGGTGGCGGAGATTGTGAGTGAACTGGATGGTGCTACACCAATTCGGGCAGCGACAACAAAGGCATGCTAGAAGAGACTGGCTAGGTAGGCCAAGGTGAGCTTCTGCCAAATGGCTGAGGAATAGGTGGAAGCCCATGAGTCAGCCCTTGCGGCGACTAGTTCTGAGGGGGATTCGGGGCCCTCGCTTTGACGTGGAGAGCTTGGGGTTCCCCAAGCTTTGAGAGAGTAATTCTACTATGTAAATAGTCCAATAATCTCCATTGTGGAGGTGAGAATATAGGGGCTTTTTTGTCACTACTATGGCGAGTAACACTGTCCACACCCTGACCCTTGGTTCAGGTATCAGTGTTTATAGGGGCATTTTGTACCGGATGATATGGGCAAATCATGTGGTGACACGTGTCTTCGATGATCGGCGGGTGGCCGGAAGTACAAAAAACCATAACTTTGGGATAGTACGAGGACCAAAATCCATCAAATTTTGGTATAGGGCTGACACTTCAAAATCAAGGACAGTATAAGGACCAAAAATCCACTTAGTCCATTTATCCTCATTTCTAACTTTATTTCAAGCAAAGATGAAGCGCACTTCGCTGTAAGTACACTAAGTATATTTTATAAAGCATGCGTAGGATTGCTTTTCTTGGCTTTCGGAGTTGCATACTTATCCGGTTGACTGAGTTTTGTAACATCATTAAGAGGAAATCACCCTCCTTTCTTTAAAGAAATTAATAATGAGCGTTCGAAAGAAGAAAAAAAAAAACCATACCCAAGTGCGCGGGATTAGTTTGGGCGAAACTCCCGATACTCACTGGGGAACAAAAGAAAAAGTAATAAAGGTTGACCTCTTTGTTATCAGCTAACGTTAATGGTGGCACTGCTCTCAATCTATCATGCAATAAATCAATTATCACGCCCCAGATGGGAGAAATTGGAAATATATAAGATATTATTATTATGAGAATAAAGACAAAAAAGAATTGATGCCCTTGTCTCATTAGTGGGAGAAGCAGGCTGGCCTAATTCTATTTCTTTTCCTTTCTCCTTTTTATTTGTTTATTTTCCGTATCATTTATGTATGCTATATATTGTTTGGTCCTTATGGTTGTCTGTTGTACTTGCACATAAGATTTTATTTTCTAAAGTGTTATTTCACCCTTTATATAGGTAGGGTGTCTCTTAGCTTCTAACCAATGACAAGTCCAGGGTTTCAATTTTCGAATTTTGCAAAATTGGTCCCTCTAAATTTTTTAAAGCGCTATTTTTTCCTGAATTTTTCTATTTATGTTAAAATTTAGATGGCGACACATGTAAGAAATCCTAAAAACCTCGTTTTTTTGTACCTATTCTGCCGAGTGCGGACTCGAACATTACCGTAGCTATTGCCAAACTATAAATTATTATTATTATTCTTTTCGATGCTAAATGTCGGTTTTATTGCATAAAAAATGGGGAAGATATAAACCACGGCTAAAAGACATGAGCCAAACTGCTATTATTATTATTATTATTTGGCTTTTTATGACAAAAAGCATGAAACATTAGGTATCGTAAGACAAAACAAGAACCCCCAAAAGGACGACGAACAAAACTTGAGAAATAGCAGAAAAAAGTATAAAAAACTTAAAAGTTATTTTCACAATGGGACTAGCGAATGAACGTTAATAGTTTAGAAAATTTTATTCTTTATTTGCGTGTTATGTTAGGTGTCTTGCTAGTCATTGTCTCATCTAATTTGGCGTTTTACCTCTCTCCATATTACAAAGTATAGATAAAATTATTCTTCGTTTTATCCAAAAAAGAAAAATATATTTTTTAACACAAACAGACAGCTTCTTTTCTCAGCCGATTAGAACGTGCGTATAATATAATTAATCATATATAGGGGTTGCATGGGCTATATAAAGGAGGCTCCGTGAGGTTGGCAAATCACAGCTCATCAGACAGAGTGCAAATAGTATAAAATAGATATCCTCACTCCCAAAATTTGAGTGAAAATGTCAGGTCAATCGTGAGGATCAATGTGGAAACCTGCACCCCAGAAGAGTACTTGCGGTTCCTCGAAGAACTGCGGAATGCGTTGGCGGAGCACTGGACACTGGGGCCAGAGGAAGGCCAGACTTACCCCGTACTTGCTCTCCAAAACGACTCTGAGTGGATCAACATTCGGCTGGAGACCAACACCAGCTGGATCTTATGGGTCAAATCAATTTTAATTATGTTTTATGTTATGTTGGGTCTAGTCCATTATTAATTGGGTTGATTAACGTGGGTTTTAGTTTATTAGTTGGGTTTTTATTGTAAGAGTCTTAATTAGTGTCCAACACATGTGGGCTCAATTAAATCCTAGTCTATTTGGGTAGTCTAACGTCGATACCCAAAAATACTGTGTATTTGGGTTGTCAGTCGACACCTAAAAATGTTGTCTATTTGGGCTGTCTATTTTTAGGTCGGCACCTAAAAATTCTGGACAAAGTCAAAATCCAATTTGACTTGGATTAGGGATTTGCGTCGACTTAGGGTTAGGGATTAGTATAAATAGGATTTTTTCTTTTGTTATTTGGGACAGATATGATGAATTTGAGAATAAAATACCCCTTTGAGGTTTTCTGTTTTATATTAGGGTTTGAATTTCTTTATCAAGTTTCTTTGCTTGTGGTGTTTATTCAATTCCTTGTGATTCTAGCCCCTTTGTTGCCCACTCCTTAATTGAGTCTAGGAGGTGAAGGATAGAATTGCAAAAGCCTTTGTTGTGTATTCCCTTCTTTGTTGTTTAATCCGTGCAGAGATTTGGAGGTGAAGAAGACTTACACGGCGAGTTTGATTGAGATTGAAGAACAGGACAATCAGATAGTTACAGAGGTAGAACTAGTGGATTCTAAGGCAGTTGTCGTATCACAAACCGAAACCCCTTCGAACTTGTTCTTGCACTGTAAGTTCACCTGGTCCTTATGGCAAAAGATTTGTGCTTGGTGGGGAGTTCAGTGGGTAGCACCTGCGTCTTGCTCTCTTTGGTATAGTCAATGGCCTTACCTTACTTCAAACAGATCCAGCAATGCTTGCTGGCTCACCAATGAGCTACTGTTATCTGGTCCGTTTGGCTGGCGCGCAATGATCTTATATTCAACAACAAAGAGCCTTCCCGCGACAACCTTTTGGATCTCAGTCTTGTTAGAGCTACCTGGTGGATCAAAAGCATTAATCCGTCCTTTCCCTACACCCCTTCTATGCTGATTTCCAATGCATCTTTTGTCAAAAATTAGAAGGGCAAGATCATTAGTTGTGTTTAACGACTCTGCTAAATTTTTATTCTCTGTCCTTTGTACTTTTTTCTTCCTTTAGCTCTGTATCATCTCTTGCTCAGCTTTCATTGTAACTATTCTTTTGAATTTGATTGGCCAGCTACTTGCTGACCTCTCTTATCCTCTCTTTGTATTCTTATTTTTGTTCTGGCAATAAAAATCGTTTAGCATAAAAAAAAATAAAAAATTCAAGAGCTAGTGCTTTCAGCTGCTCAGAGCTTGGCGCTCTCAATGATGGATACACCCCTTTCGACAAGAATTTGCGTTTATTCGTGTTAGATGTTGTTGCTCCTGTAACGCATGGCGTTCCACAAGGCATTGATCCAAGTTGATCATTCGAGCAGGATGTCTAGATCCCGCAGTGAAGTGCCACGTCTTTGCGGTGGCAACGAATGATCGATGGATCCCAAACTATCAGAATCGACCTCTTCTATGGGAGGATGTGTTGTCAACTGCGGGATCTAGACATCCCACACTATCAGGATCAACCTGAGTAGAGAGACTGTTATAAATTCAAATCGTTAATACAATTAAGCGAGAAAAGATCATAAATAATAATCATAAAACATTTTATAAGAGCAAAGCCGTCTAAACATATCGTTTATCCTCATATTGTGTTATTCCGATATTAGAGAAAATATATTAGACTACTTTAGGTGTCAACAAAAAAATTTATACAAGTTCTATACAAAAAAAAAAATGTGCAGATTACAAATTAATGATATTGACACAAGTAAATAACAAGAAAACATAGTAATACATATGGATATAGACAAATTTAAAATTCACCTAAATGATGGAATTATGGAAAGAGAATATTATAAAATACATATTCTCAAGGAATTTTTCTATGGTGCTCCATGAGTATTGTACTCACGCGATTATGTCCATATCCCGAGTGGTTAAATAATGATCGTTGGATATGGTAATTTTATAATAATAATATTTTTATATTTTTATATTTCTTTTTATTTATACTAAAAAATATTTTAGGTAAGAACCCATCCAAGATGGTAAGATCCCAGATATTATGATAGCCGTTATATAGGTAGTCGTTACTCTCCTTAATAAGAGGTCGACCTAGTAACTCTTATATGTCGACCTAACAAATTTATAAGTATATGCTTTATTTTGGAGATTTAATAAAAGGTCTACCCATTAGCTTATAGGTTAACCTATCAATATTCATGTTAAGGTTGACCTGTTAATCGAAGGGGTCGACCTATTATATATTTTTATTATGGTCACTGTTGAAGGATCTATATAAGGTTGACCTGTTAATCGAAGTGGTCGACCTACTATATTTTTGAAGGTAATAACCTAATATGTATAGACTTGTTTAATTGTGAAAGGTCGACCTGATTAACTGAAAAGGTTGACCTGATTAATTGAACATTGATTCATTGTAATTTAGGTTACCGATTTCTATCTAACTATTGAATTTTATAAGATCGACCTATTTGAATGAAAAGGTCGACCTGTTTAATTGAATTTGATAGGTCGACCTCCACACAAAAAAAATGTATTTGCTATCTAATAGGTTGACCTGTTAATTTAAACGACTTATTAGGTCGACCTGTGATTTTAATGGGTTGACCCATTAATAATTATTAGGTCGACCTCCTAAAATGAATACGTCTACCCCAACTCTTATTAGTTTTCAAATAAGTTACAATTTTAAATTTTCAATTAAAATGGAAATAAAAATATTCTTAACTAAGGAAAGTATTTTATTATTATTTAAATTCTTCAAATTAATATTGTATAAAATTTAATTAATAAAAAATAATTATGATGATTACCGTACTCATCAAGCACCATAGATTGACCCGACACAAAGCCAAGCTCAAATAGCAACCAAACCGGGGGAAATGCACGCATGCTGTACATGTATCTATAATGTGTATTCACAATTTCTGTTACATTAAGGTAGAAAATTATCTAGTAATCAATCAACTGTTATAAGGTAGAATTTGTTTGACCCGAAAAAAGGGTTAAGCACCTTTTTGGTACCTCGGGTTTCGCATTCGTCCTGTTTGTGTACCTCGGAGTTTTTGCGTCCCTTTTATGTACTTCGAGTTTCAGTTTCCGTCCTTTTTATGTACCTCGGGCAGCCCAGGCGATGATGTGGCCATCTGCCCGGGTTCACTTGACAGGTGTCGCGATCGTACTGGTGCACGTGGAAATTTGTTGTGGGACCCACCTTTTTCACTGATCTCTATTCTCCAAAATTATAGAAATTCGTTTCTGTTTTTTAATTGAAATAATGGCTGGTTGACCCGATTTTCCTCCCGGTCCGCCCAACTCTCGGGCCATTGATCCAGATTTTTTCACTCACTTTTTTTTGTCGAAGATTTTTACACTCACTCCAATCATATATTCCCATGATTAATTATGAAAATTAATCAACAATTAAAACAATGGTACAGCTATGGTAGAATTAATTTGTCAACTAAAGAGAGTATTAATTAGTTATGAAAACTAATCATATACCAACCAACAATCAATTAATCAAGAAAAAAAAAAAACACAGTTGTATAGACTATGAAATTCATTGGTTTTAGATTTACACAACACCACCAAATCCACAAGTTCACTTTTTTGTTGCTCACGGCGGCACCACCACCACCAACCCAAACTGCTTCTGGAACCCATACCTGCAAATAATGAAACCCAATATCATCACCACCAAGCAACAAAAAAGTCGGGAAGAGATGGTGATTGAATTCATGTATAACACCAAGAAAGCATGCACCTGGTGGCAAGGTAAAAATAAAAAACTGAAAATAATGAATTCGTGTTAACCCATACCTGCAAATAATGAAACCCAAAATCATCACCACCCAGCAACACAAAAGCCAGGAAGAGATAGTGATTGAATTCAAGTATAACACCAAGAAATCATGCTCCTGAGCTTTGAGTTAGAAAATCGCATGTGGCAGATTATCTTATCCCACCCAGTAATACGAAAGAAAAAAAAAAAAAAGATAGATTGACTGAATAAATGAAGAAGAAGAAGGAGGAAGAAAAGACAAGAGTAGCACTACTTGTAAAGAGCGAAAATGATGGTTGCAGATCTTCAACCTAATTATAATTATTATAATTATTAGCTGCTGCTGCTACAGCTTCTTAACTACCCAAACCCAAACCTGTAGGCGGCATGGTGGTGCCGAGGCTATGGTGGCCTCACCTTCCTCCGGCGACGAGTACTGGAGTAGCTCCAAGTGTGAGAGTGGTGGCGGCACTTGTGTGTTAGAGAAGAAGATGTAGGTTTAGGGCTTTAATTTTTCCCCTTTACACACACACAACCACACGTGTGGGGTAGCTTTTTTAATAAAAGGAGTTGGGCGGACTGGCAGAAAATTCGGGTCAACCAGCAAGTATTTTAGTTTAAAAATAGTAATCAATTATTGTAATTTTAGAAATTAGAAATCAGTGAAAAAAGGTGGGTCCCACAATAAATTTCCACGTGTACCAGTACAATTGCGACACCTGTAAAGCGGACCCGGGTAGATGGCCACGTCATTGCCCGGGCTGCCCTAGGTATATAAAAGGACAAGAACTGAAACTCGAGGTATATAAAAGGGACGCAAAAACTCCCGGGTACATAAACGGGACAAATGCAAAACCCCAGGTACCAAAAAGGTGCTTGACCCCGGAAAAAAAGAAGGACAAATTCTTTTTGTTGTGTTTTTTTACTTGCGTCACGAGACAAATTAAGGAAGCTATGTATTTATAGTCAACGAGTATTACATTGTTAATTTCTGGGTAGGTACGTGTAATCATATGGGTCCCATCGGGTATATATAAAGGAAGCTGCGCGAGGTTGGCTTGTCATTGCTCAGATCACCGATCGAGTGCAAGCAAATTAAGATATCCTCACTCTCAAAATTTGAGTAAAAATGTCAGGTGTATCATGGAGCATCAATGTGGAAACCTGCACTATAGAAGAGTTCTTGCAGTTCCTTGAAGATTTGCGGAATGAGTACACGGAGCACTGGACAATTGGACCAGACGGCCACTCTTACCCCATACTTGCTCTTCCAACCAACACAGTTGAGTGGATCGACATTCGGCTGGAGACCAACGACCACAGAATCACTTTGCGCGTCAGCCGAGCCAACCTGTACGTAAAAGGCTTCCAAACGGGAGACGGCCGTCTTTTCGAGCTGGTTGCGAGGGACGAAACGCCGGTGCTTGATGGTTCCACGCGCCTTTCCTTTGGGGGCAGCTACAGGGAGTTGCTAGGTGCAGCTGGCAGGCCAAATACAGGCCCCATCACCAGTTTACTTGAGGGACTTCTCTTGGGCTTAAACAGACTCAGGGATGCAGTGAACGGCCTCGCCAACAACCCCCTAAACGATCGAGTGGCGGGCGCAAGTCTGCTCCCGATTGTGTTTATGATAGCCGAAGCAGCAAGATTCCGAAACGTGGGCGAGACTGTAGCAACCAGGTCAGAGGTGGCTGTGGATGCCTACATGGCAAAGCTGGTGATGCTGTGGGGAGATTTAAGTAGAAGAGTATTGCAGGCGTCTACCTACCCACAATTGTTTGAATTTAATGTCCCTGACCCCGTTTCAGGAGAGTTGGGTATAAGCACAGTTGCGGAGCTGCTTAGGATCTTGGGGATTGTGTTGTACACGCTCCCCAAATTCATGAGAGAGAAGCCGCCGAGGAGGCCTAAACGGGAGGCAACAACACTTCTACGGGAGCCAACTCTCTTCTACTATACCGCGGGCGCAACGCTGGCTGAGGTGTTCTATGTGAGTCTTGTGACCACTCAAATTCCTGCTATTGTCTACGGAACAATAGCGGTCATCGATGGCTATAACAGTCAATACTTGTTCAACAGAAGCAGGGATGACTGCCAATCGATATCTTCCGGCCGTGAAAATGCTTTGCTCACAGGGCCGGTCAAGCCTATCTCAGCCAACGACTTTTTCACCATTGATCTCCACCTGACGAAAAGGCATGCGTTCACCAGTGATGAAGAAATGGTTAATGACCAGATCATCTGGAACCCTTACGAGGGTGGGATTAATGTTTGGAACCAAAGCATCACCAAAGTTATTCGCGGACTTAATGGAGAGGCAACCGTGTGCTACGGAGTCTTCGAGAATGCGGTGGTGGCCAGTGTTGAGGTCACAGTTCTTGACGCAAATGGTGAAGATCCGGCTCATGTTTATGGACTGGTGAAGGGTGCTAGAAACCTTGAGGAGATGGAGCTGTTTAGCAAGGTTAGGAGTGGGGAGTATGTGGTGGTCGGGCAGGGGAAACCCATCCCGCTCTCAAGATCCACTCTCGTTGTCCCACTGAACGTTGCCCTCAAGATCAGCGCTGCTCTGTATCATCACAATGCCATATTATCTGATGACAACTTTGCTGATGGCTCTGCTATCTTTACACCTAAAACCCAAGGAACAGAGAGCCACAACATTGATGGCCCCAAGGGCAAGGCCCAAGTCCAGGTTACGTGGAGTATGTTTTAATTAATTACATAAGACTTGCAGATTCTTTGATGATGTAGAAGAAATTTATCGTAATATATTAATGTTATTATTGTTGTTATGTGATCAAAGACAGAGAAATAGATGATACCTGTGCTTATTTAAACTGAGGAACAGGTTGAGTTTCCAGGGAAGGGCGTAATAATAATGACTGAACAATGACTTTGAGGATCGATGGATCAGTCAGGCGGCGAAAGGATAAGAAAAAGAAAATTGTGATGAGATTGGAAAAGCACAGGTAAACTCAGCCTGGAAATCAAACTCGACCCACTTCCCAGTTTAAAAAAGCACAGCTATCAATTTCTTCGTCATTGATCACATAATAATAATAATAAGAATAATACCTCATGCATTTTTAATTCATTCTTTTCGCTGGCGTGGAGAGCTTGGGGTTCCCCAAGCTTTGAGAGAGTAATTCTACTATGTAAATAGTCCAATAATCTCCATTGTGGAGGTGAGAATATAGGGGTTTTTTTATCACTACTATGGCTGTCCACACCCTGACCCTTGGTTCAGGTATCAGTGTTTATAGGGGCATTTTGTACCGGATGACATGGGCAAATCATGTGGTGACACGTGTCTTCGATGATCGGCGGGTGGCCGGAAGTACAAAAAACCATAACTTTGGGATAGTACGAGGACCAAAATCCATCAAATTTTAGTATAGGGCTGACACTTCAAAATTGAGGACAGTATAAGGACCAAAAATCCACTTAGTCCATTTATCCTCATTTCTAACTTTATTTCAAGCAAACATGAAGCGCACTTCGCTGTAAGTACACTAAGTATATTTTATAAAGCATGCGTAGGATTGCTTTTCTTGGCTTTCGGAGTTGCATACTTATCCGGTTGACTGAGTTTTGTAACATCATCAAGAGGAAATCACCCTCCTTTCTTTAAAGAAATTAATAATGAGCGTTTGAAAGAAGAAAAAAAAAA
>JAKUCV010003766.1:0-17305 GCA_028386065.3 Turnera subulata
GGAGAGCGAGGCGGCCGATGTAGAGGAGAAGGAGGTTGGAGAGGAAGAGCGAGAAGAAGAAGAAGAAGAACTGCTGGCGACGGCGGCCAACGAGATTTTGGGGATTAAGGAGAAGAGTTTTCTTACCTGTGTTGAGAGCAAACGATAGGGATGGAGAGCGTCTGTCGTGGTTTGCAAAATTGTGGGGGAAGGAAATAGGATTTTGATGCTGGTTATTTGGGTATTAGGCAAAATATGTGAGGGCATTTTAGTCTGAATGTCGGAGTCCACTCGCGGCTGGACTCGAGGCCACACCGTTTTGAGGGGCCTCGAGTCCACGCCCGAGTCCCCTGATCGTGGTACTCGCAGCTGCCTTAGTCCACATGGACTCACGGAGATTTCGCTCGCCAAACGTGGACTCGGGTCCAAGTCCACCCAAGTCCGCGTGGACTTGGTCCGAGTACCACGTACCAAACGCTACCTCAAGTAACAGCTCTCTACGAGCCTCATACCTTTTTCAGGCAGGAATATGCACATGCCAATTCAAGTCCTTCAATGGAACTGGGTGGACAATGTAATTATGAGAGGAACAAAAAGTGGAAGGCGCCTTGTAAACTCTGACATGCTAATTACTGACATAAATGAATTAGCAACGGGGTTTGTCAAAAAAAAAAAAAAAAAGTTTGCGAGCTTTTCAATCAACTTAAACCAGCCACGTTCACAGCCTAACTGAGCTGAACCTTAACTATGTTACTAGTTCTAGTTTAAATATAGAAGATAAAGTTTGAGCTAAACTGGCACAAACGAAGCTTTACCTTCTCGCTGTTGAGTTGAGGTGAGTAATTGGCTAACAAACTCGGCTCATTGGCAGCCCTTTTCTTATTTCTCCCACATAGCAGCAATTTGAGCCGTTCTTTCTAACTTGGGCTGTTTGTGTGCCTTTGAGTCAAAACCTGCTTGGGCCATTTCAATGTCTGCCATCTTTTTTTGTCCAAATTTGTTACATTTCCTCCTCGTCTCATCTTTCCTGGTTTGGAACAGCACTGCACTCCTTTCTGTTTTTTTTTTTTTCTGGTTTTACACGATCTCTCTCCCCTTGTTGTGATTGCACATTTTTGTAGTTTAATTTTCTTCCTTTGTCCTCAATTTATCGCGGGGGTTTCCTGTGATATTATGGAGTAGTGATGGATCCCCTCCCGGTTTTTCCGACGCCTGTGTTGTTGAGGGAGAAGGACGAAGAAGAATGGGCTGGGCTTTCCTTTGAGCAATTTTTCTGGGCCTTCCACTTATATGCTTAAGCCCGCTAAAAAACCAACCGGCACCCAGGTTACTGCAATTGGGTAGCGAGCAATGCATCTCAGTTTTCGTTTTTGTGAGAGTGGAAAGCAAGCCTCACATTTCGATGCAATTATTAAACATAGACAGAAATCAGAATGGCATTCTTTTCTTTAATTTCTTTTTTCTGAGAAGAATGTCATTCTTCAATCTTCACAATAGTTGTATTGATTATTTGAGAACCAAGATATACCAAGCATGGGCAAGTCACGTTTTTGCTACTTCCTATACATGCATGCATGCTCCCTCCCAGCTATTGGCTTGGAACTTGCAGTCATGTAGATAGTTAATGACAAGACAATGACCCCTTAAACCTCAATCTGTTTCATGTTTAAAACATGAAAAGGTTGATACGCGGTAACAAAACTAGCACTATAACAACAATTGACATGAGCCATTGTCATTGAGCCCGCCAAAGAACTGGCAAGGGCGCAAGGCAAAGCAAACAAAGGGATGTAAAGTCAACAGTAACTCTAAACCAATAGTTGACCGGTTAGAGAACAGGACAAACTACCATAAGAATTCCCACGCGGTATTGAGCTGAGGCAACAGTCGCACAGAACAATTAACCGACCAACAAAGGGGTTGGAAGGGGACAGGGTGGACCCGACTGATGTCTACGAATCAAGTGGCTCAAAAATTCTTTTTCCCCCAGATCAGATATGGAAAGGAATCGCCAAATACATTAGTACCAAATAATCTGCCAAAAAGCCCCCCCTAAACAAACATAGTCCAACTTCAGACCCCACCAACTGCAACTGCCATCACCCCCTCCAATTTTCTAAAAGCTGAAAGCCTCCTGTCCCCTCATAAAAAAAAAAAAAATCTTTTTGCATAATTGCACTTTCTGTTTGCAAAAAGAATTTTTTAAAAAATAAAAACATTACCAAATTATTATGTATGTTGAAATGTTTTTGTTAGAAAATTCAATTGATTACTACCATAACTAAAGACGCAATCCTAGTCTAATCTGGATTAGTAACGACAAATATGTGAAAAAAAAAAAAGACATGGAAATCAGTCGGTGTGTTAGGGTTTGTGTTCTATGCCAGCTGTGAGGTGTTTTGTGCCTTTGTACATCAACTGCCTAACTGCTTCTTCCTCGACTGACATCACAGTCACAGGTTCGCAGCTACAAGACTCCAAGAACCCATTAATATTGCCAGGTGGGCGGCTAGGATGTAATGATGAATGATGGTGATTCGTTTCAGATTACCACTCATGTTAATCACACTAATCTAATCTCCCTCCTTCCAAGTTCCATTCCATCCATTGGGTGTCTCATGTCTGTTAATGAAAAGCGCGTGGTGTTTCAGTCTCAGTCTTATTATTATCCTTAATTAATTTTTTTTAGCAAAGGCATAGAAAGTCAAAGGAAGTTAAAATTTGGGGATCACGTGAGATTCGAACAGCCTGGGAGTGGGGCCTTCCTACGTGGAAGACGTTGAAGTCATCCATCCTCAAGGCTTTTAGTTATTTTAAGGGAGATTGCTTTAACAGTGCCTCCCCCTTTTGGAGGGCCCGATTTTGAGCCGTTGATTCTTAGTAGTATTACTGAGGGTATATGGGATTTGTAATTAACAGCTGTAAAATCAATTCAGTATCAGTAGTCAAAAAGAGGACCCAGCTCCACTTGCTATTTTTAAAAACGTGTTTTTTTTGTTCTTGTGTTTAACAGCTCTCTCCCCTTTCCTCCTCACTAGTCCATGTTTTAAACGTCCCCCTACTACTAGGCTTAAGCTTTGTTTTCTTTATATAACCAGTTGATTGATGATGGTGGTAGTAGTAGTAGTAATTGATAAGCTGCATTTGCATGGTACCTTCCTTCCAGTACGAGAATGATTTTATTATTTTTATTTCCTGTCTTAAGAATTAAGATCACTCTGGTCTCCTTCCTAACTTCATACTGCCATTTTTGCCATTCATGCACCACTAAACTAATCATTTAATTGTTGGCTTGTTGAGTTGTTCCCATGACAGGGGGTAACAACTAACAAGGGGAGTCTTAACAAGACTTACTTTTGTGGCTCGAAAGAAAACGAAAATCATTTTGCAAGCCTTGTTGACAAGATGCCGAGGAATAATTGACTGCTCATTAAGTGGCTATAAAAATTTTTTTCTTAAGGGGTTATATTTGTAAACAAAACTACTATATAGGATAAAACAACCCAATTACCGAATCGGATCTTGTGTGGTGATTTGAAGAAAATTGATAGAGAAGCATCTGGTTTCCATATTTTTGTATAGTTTCCTTTACATGGGCTGTGCATAGATGTCCACCAGGAAAAATGAGTGAGCCTGATAGTGCCAATTAACGTACTATGGGAAAATTATTGAAGTCCCTTTGACATCGCCCCTATTAATATCTACTGCCACCACCACAAAATAGTATGCTCCTACAAAAAGGCATTATTACATCAAGTATATATCATTATCAACTGCTGCCTGCAGGCAGAGTAAGTGGAGTAAGAGGAGAAGTATATTATAAATGTACTTATCCAGAGGAGGACCATTTTTCAAATGACAGAACAGGATCAGGATGCGGCAAAATTTGGTCGCAGGAAGGAAATCTTGAAAAAACAGAGAAAGAATATATTTACAAAAACACAAAAACAGTGTCCTCGGGGAAGGTATATACAATATGCACCAGTTCTAGTTCGACTACCCACCAACTTTACAAAAGCCACCTTCCTGGAAGAAACACCCAGTTTCCCTCTCTCCCTTTTCTCTCTATCTTCCCCTACTTAAAAAGGACCCATTGGGCGCCGAACTATATATGTTCATGCACCACCACCCTTTTCTCTCTACTTTTTGTCTCTCCATCCCATTTATAAATAAACACACACTTCACTCCTTGCCCTCTCATTCCATCGTTGTACTTCATTAGTACTACTACGAACACACACACAACACAACTACGCCTTCACTTTCTTGCAAAAAGCTCTTCTCTAGAGTTATTTAAAAGCCTCTGCCTCTTTTCTTTGAATGGAAGCAATGAACTGCAATATTACTAATATGTACTGCTCCACTTCTTCCTCGGATTCTTCCTCCTCAGACTCCTCTTCTTTCAATGGCTATCCCAAGACACCAAGAAGAAACAGTGGTACAAGCAAAGCCGAGAAGATTAAAGGGCCATGGAGCGCGGAGGAGGACAGGATCCTTACCACCCTCGTCGAGCGCCACGGCCCCCGGAACTGGTCCTTGATAAGCCGCTACATTAAGGGTCGGTCCGGGAAATCATGCAGGCTCCGGTGGTGTAACCAGCTGAGCCCCAGCGTGCAGCACCGCCCCTTCTCTCCGGCGGAGGACGAGACCATCCTCGCCGCACATGCCAGGTACGGCAACCGGTGGGCCACCATTGCGCGGCTGCTCCCCGGCCGGACCGACAATGCGGTCAAGAACCACTGGAACTCTACCTTGAAGCGACGAGCCAGAGGAGGAGAGAGCCATCATCGCCCCCTGCATCAAGTGTCCGCCATGCAAAGCATTGATTTTGACGTTGTTAATAACAACAACGTTAACGACGTCGATCTTAACGAAGCAGCTGTTGCTTCGGGATCTATGGCGTTGGATCAGCGGGGGGAGGAGGATGATGCGTTGACCGCGTTGACTCTTGCGCCGCCGGGGATTGGCGGCGGCTGCAGCAGTGGGGAGAGGAGGTCGACGTCGGATGGGAGTAGTAATGTGCCGGCTGGGTTCTGGGACGTGATGAGGGATGTGATTGCAAGGGAAGTGAGGGATTACGTTAGTTCAACATTATCGCATAGTACTTCGGGGTTCCATTAATTAATTAACTGGGCGTTGATGGTTTAGTATTGGGTAATTTGAAATCTATGTGGTGTGTTAATATGAATTACTATAAGTTTGATCTCGTTTTCCTTCTCTCTAATTTCTTTTTTTTTTCTTTCTTTTTCAAGATCAAATGTAAAATGCCTCTTCTCACGAGAGAAAAAGAAATGTAAGAAAGATGATGTCATGAGTGGCCGAAATCGAGGACTTAAAAATCTCAAAACTTGTTGTCTTTCCAGTTGCCAGCCTGTAGCCAAATATTGGGACTTGAAGGGAATGTATTTAATATTTAGCTGCTGGTTTTTGGATTTAAGTACACCGCAGATATACCATCTAATGCTGCTGCCTTTGTGCGTGCATAGAATAAAATTTTATTTTTAAAGATTGTACTTAAGAAAGTACAAATCAGAGCGGATTATGTATAGGCAATTAGGATAGCATGCGAAAAGAGGAAATAGACAAATACTATAGCTTATTTGATTAGTTTTACACAACTTATTGGCAGCTACTGTCTTAAATTTCCACCAATTGGAGGTGTGATTTTGAGTATCGAATTGGAAATTTAGTTATCTTCCAATTCAACTCCAAATTATTTTGAATTCGTCAATGTTATAGTTTTTTTGTCGCAGTCAATGTTATAGTTGATTAGTCATGTTTTCACAATATAGATGAGGGAAGAAAGTATCTATAATCTATTCTCATATGTTGTAAATTGTAATGTATTATCCCCTCAATCAACAACAAGCTTAATGAGTGAAATTCTGAATACTGGACTGGCAAAAAAGGAGGCTGAGACTATTAAAGCAAAGCTAATTAATAAGTGACGCAAGCGGCGAGACTCACCCACTATATCCAAGTGTATTCGGGTTCGAGTCCTCGTGTATGCAGAAAATTCTTATTGGGAGACTCACCTACCATACCCAAGTGCATGACGCGGGTCGAATCCGGATTATTTGGGGCAAAGCTCCGGATACCGGGTGGGGAATCAAAAAAAATAAAAAATAACTGACGCATGCATATGGAAGAAGGTTAATTATACATATAACAAGAATCTGAAATTAGTGTGCTTGGCAAATAGCTGGAGAGCACAAGCATACTATGTGATTAATTTCTTTTTATACTAAACACATGGAGTACATGACTAATCTCTCGGCTGTAATTAATTGATTTGCCAAAGATAGTAATCCACCGATCACATGGTCGTGGGGTAGTCAATTGTGGTCAATCAATAAAAGGTTAATTAGAGATAGCAAAAGATCCACTAGTTATATTATATCTGAATATTCCTTGCTTAATGACTGGTTGATGCTAGTTTCAGATTTTTTATGATAGTCACTCTATAACTATTCTTCATCAAGAGATTGGTCCGGACGAAAGAGCTTGAGAGCAAAGATGAGGATGATTAACAAACAGTGTGAACATTTTCTCTTCAAATAAATTAGTTAATTAATTCAAGTAAAATCCAAAAATATACGAAAAAAAATTTTCTAAACTTTCACTCTTAAAGCAAACGACCAGCACAAGATTTTGCATACAAACTTGGTCTCGTATGCATATTTTTGTTAAGCACAAAGAGGTGTCACGACAGGTAATTAGTTTTCTTTCTTCCTACTTTAGGCAATTCCTTTTAGCCATTGGATGCAAGCATTTTCAAAGCTGCGTGCCTGTCCGGCTTTATTGTAGCACTTTTGGAGTTCATATTTGACCATAGTAGACGCACGTTCTAAATGTGCTAGTGCTAAAGAAAACGCCATTATTCAATGCATGGACGCACAATACTATTTATTCTATCAATCATGGCATGGACGTACGCCTAAAGCTAAAAAAAAAAAAATTCTTGGCCATATTATACATCTCAGTCTCAACATTGGGTCCCCTTCCCATGCATTTATCTGGCTCGGCCCGGCCGGCCCTGGATCCCTTTTTTTGTTTTAAGTGATCTTTTTTCTTTTTATGGTCGAGAAGTTTTAAGTGGTCTGTTACACATGCAGGAATATTATATCTATCAAAGTCATATCAGAAATACAATGGTTTTTTTTTTTTGATTGGAGAAGAATACAATGGGATTGTTAGGATTAGATTAAAGTATATATGAAGTATTCATCAAAAAGTGTATATGAAGTATCATCCAAGAGAAAGCCACCAAATACATTTAAGCACCCATTTATTTGAACCTTTTCCCCCGGGTTTATGACCCATTTACATTGTCTGAGGTCCATAGCATTAGTAACTTTACTGTAAGGTCTGCATTACCTCCCTGAGGCCCACTTGGAATTTGAAAGATCCATAGGATCATAACTAGAAAGGCCCTGTCGGCGGCTAATGGCCCCCTCCATCCTATTCCTCTTCACTCGTTTTCAAGTTTTTTTTTTTTTAAAAAAAGAAATTTCCATGTGTCCAAATTTTTCTTCTGTTCGACAAAAAAGAAAAAAAAATCATTTAGTGCTATTTCTCATCAACTAAGTAGAAAGAAAAAGATGATATGATTTTTTTTTTTGTGATGAATACTTGTGGATATAATTTTAGCAATGGGTTTCGAACAAAAAAAATAATGAATTGTTATAAATATATACTGTACATGTATGTATGTCATTGTATATATACCAAATACATACCAAATACATACATATTGTTATTATAAATATTGAATAAAGAAAGAGAAAGAAATTGGATGAAAACAGAGGCATGCCTCACGGTTGACGCCTCCTCCTTCCCCTCAAATCTGTTCTTCTTCTTCTTCCTCTAAATTGAATTGTTTTACAACACGTTATCAGCACGAATTGTGCTCAACCAAGCAAGGTAGAATCTAGGTAGAAGAACTGACCGGAAAACGGACAGAAAAGCTAAGAAACCCGTTTTTCCGTTCGTCCTCCGGCGCCGGCTCCCGCGCTTCCGTGAGCGACACCACCACCACCATCACGAACCTCTCACCGAGGCCGACCGACCGATGCTAACCCCGCCTCCCTCCTGCGCCCGACGCGCCGTCGACAGCACTCAACCCGACGGCGGATCCGGACCCGGTTTTGCTACCACCGGGTCTGTCTTCCTTCCTCTGCAACCCACGGCCGCCGCACCTTCTTCTTCCCTCCCTTCGCCGGCAACGAAGCACCTGCAACCCACGGCCTCCTTCTTCCCTCCCTTCGCCGGCGACGAAGCATTTGCAACCCGGTTCATTCCTTTTTTTTTCCCCCTTTTTATTTTGTTTTTCTGAGTTCTTTTTTAAAGAGTTTTGATTGTTGTTTGTGTTTTTGATGGTTGATTGATTGTCGTTTGTGGATTTTGGATGGGATGATTTTGGTTTTTCCCGTTTCTGGATGTTGATACACGGCGTGTTGTGTGTTTTGGCCGGAATCTGACCGTGAACAGTATTATTCGCCGGATTCTGGCGTGAACAGTAATTATTGGCCAGAATCCGACGACCGTGAACAGTGTTCGGCCGGAAATCGATAAACCCGGAATTTAGCGCCTCGGGTTTTTCCCGGCAAGCCCAGAAGTGCTTGTCCGGAATTTAGCGCCTCGGGCTTTTCCCGGTAAGCCCGGAAGGCGACTTTACTTATTTGTTTGGCCGAAAATTATGATGATGTTTGACTTTGTGTATTTCACCGGCACCGAGAGGGTGATGATGGCGAGTTCACACGCGTGAACAGTATTTTTCGGTGAACTTCGACCGTGAACAGTAACTCCGGCGTGAACAGTGTTTTTTCGGCGTGAATAGTGTTTTGCGCCTCGTATTTTCCCGGCAAGCCCGGAAGTGTTTGGCCGGAATAATAACCGGGTATAAGTATAATATATTATATATTATTGCTGAAAGATTTATCGAGTAAGCATATTTTATGTTTTGTTTACGATTGGGCTATTAAACGGCCCATATACTAATATGATATATTATATATTATTGCTGAAAGATTTATCGAGTAAGCATATTTTATGTTTTGTTTACGATTGGGCTATTAAACGGCCCATATACTAATATGATATATTATATACATTATTGCTGAAAGATTTATCGAGTAAGCATATTTTATGTTTTCATTTAAATTCCGATTGGGTTATTAAAAAGGCTCGTTATTCTTTTAATGGCCGGCTACGCCGCCTATTTCTTTACCTTTTAATTGGGCTCGTATAAGGCCCATCGCTTTTATTTTTCTGCAATTGAATTTTTATTGGGTTCGCTATAGGCCCATTGCATTTATTTTTCAGTAATTTAATTTTTACTGGGCTAATTAATAAAAAGGTCCATCGCATTTAATTTTCAGGCATTTATTTTTTTTAATTGGGCTATAAAAGGGCCCATTGTATTTAATTACCTTGCCTTTAATTTTATGCTTAATCTGGGCTTGTACTAGGCCCATCATTTAATTTCCTGTCATTTATTTTACTTGGGGTAATTTATTATAGGCCCCTTGCTTATTTATTTTAATTAAGCATTTACTTCTTAAATTATGATATTTGAATTTTGGACCATCTTAATTTCCGGAAAAAATTTATTATGGTTATTAAATACGGAGAGGAATATACATACTAATAGTCTGGAAGACTAAATATATGCGTCCAAAAGATCCTGAAGATCATTCAAGGAAAATCGAAAATAAAAACTATTACCACCAGAAGATGGACATTATATGACCACCAGAAAGTGGATAATATACTTGCTTACCCTGAAGGCGCAATTTATTTTATCTTCAATTTATTTTCTGTTTAGTTTAAATTAATTCGCATTGCAATTTATTTTATTTACTTTTCAGTACTTTATATTTGTTTCTTAGAATAATGCCTGAAGCATTAATCTCGAAGACAATGCAAAATTGACATCCACAGGGGGAGAATTATATGTGTGTGGATGTCAATATAACATATTATGACATCTCGAAATGATTAACACGCTCCAGAAGAGCATAAATTCGAATATGTTCCTGAAGAACGCATGTTTTAATATGATCTAGAAGATCGTATATTTACGCGAGTACAGACACCCCCAGTAATAAAATAAATTATTATGGATCCCAAATGAATTGACTATGATCTATTCCCTGAAGTGAATAAAACAGTATAATTGTTTGTGCTTGTGGGCGTAAATGAGAAAATAAATGGAAAAGGCTCAAAGCAAACATGCATATTATTATTACATAAACGGATACATAACTGGAGAACATTCAAAGAGGAATGGTTCCTATACATATGTTTTAAACAGTAATCTATCTGTTGGGTTCAACATTAACCCTGAAACTCTGAGCCTCACCATTAATGTTGACCCTAACACTGTCGTTCCAGGAGAACCACATACCACCCCTGTTGTTTTCTCCAGGTATCTCAAACCGATTCGTTGGAGGAAAACGAAGTGGAATCACACCATGATTCTCTCCTGCTTGCCACAAAGTCTCAGTAATCAGTACCATGTTAGGCTTGTACTGATTCTTTAGATCCCTTAAAGTACGCACAAAGTCTTGAGACCTTCTTGCTATACCCCTGCAATTCCACAATAAAAGTCGTACCTTAGGCCATGTAGGTGGTAACCCAGTCACCCTTGGGACGCTCCGAGCCATCATGGAAACCTGATAATAACTGCTTTGATTTAAAATTTGACATGAAGGCTCTAGCTGAAATTCCTGCATCCTAGCAGATATGAAAAACATTATAGAGTTAGCTGAGCCATAAAAATTTGTCCTGAGATTGCCTTGGTCCTCCAGGAAGAAAGTTTCTTCCATTGGAGTCACAAAGAACCTAGACGAGTATAGCTCATCTACAAACACTAAACGAGGAATTCTCGCCAGATCATTAGGCAGTTCCTCTTGTTGTTCATTGACCATGCTATAGGCCAATCTATTTCTTCTGCCTAGTGAGGCACCCTCAACAAAGAAAACAGTAGCTGGGGAAGGCATTTTTGTCTTGGTTGAATTTATCTGTTTCTTTGCTTTGATGAATTTTTCTATGAGTTTTCTTGTATCTCCCCATATAATCCTTCCCCATTTTATAGCCTGAGCACAGATAGCCAGGTGTCCCCGAAAAGATCCAGAAGATCTTTCGGTGGATTATATTATTATTCAGAAAATTCCAAGGCTTTACAGTCCTCGAGGATTTGCTTTTGGAAATGTCTGCCACTATACTAATTAATGTCCAATAATTCCGATCTTTTCCGACATGAGTGGCAGGAATAAGCCTTATATTGACACATGTATTGCAGCCTGAAGCTAACAGTTGAGCAATTGAAACTTAACATATCCAGCCAGAAGCAGGAATGCACTAGCCTGGAGCTAGTAATTTTAAGTGTTTAGATACACAGATTGCGTAGCCTGAAGCTGGCACCAACTTGAAATTGGTTCATGAATTTATTGTTTGGCATGACCGGATGGGCCATCCCGGGTTAATAATGATGCACGAAATTTATTGGATCATTCATTGAAAAAAAAAAAACCAGAAGTTTTACAATCAATAAATCTCTATGAGTTTGTTTGCTGCGAAAGTTATTTTACTGCCTTCCTAAGATGAGAATGGCCCAACATCACCAGCAAGTTTAAGAATAATCCAGGGACATGAACGCGGACTGATCAATCCGCGATGTTAACCATCTAGGTAATTTTTATGATGCATCGACTTGATGGTTTATTGTGTGACACAAGTTGGCATAAGTGCGCACTTATTATGCCACTTGCGGGCACATGTCCCTACTTATGTTACTAGACTATATGTCTAGATAATGCTGGGATATTTCATCAATAAGAGACTGTATATCATTGGAAATAGACCCAAACAAATCTGGGGGAACATTGACAATTGATTGCACGACTATTGATGAAATATTATTGCTTGAGAATTTGATATTTTATATACAGCAATACTGTGCATCAAGCCAACATGATGTTATAAGATCCCCCCCATTAAATTGATTAATTGTCACATACTTAGTATCTCCCATCTTCGGACCATCGATTATTTAGTATATAATGCTCCACCACAGGATTGTGAAATTAGTCCTTTAAAGAAGATTGGGAATCTACGTTGGGTATGAATCTCCATAAATTACAACAGTAATTGAAACCTATAACAGGATTGGAGATTTATTTATAGCAAGTTTTGCTTATTAATTGATGTTTTACCCAACATCAAGGGGAGAGAATAAGCAGCTGGATCAAGAGATTATTGAAATGATTTATCAATATCTAGTTTTTGATCCTCGAATAAATTAGTATGAACCTGAAGTTCAAAAGATGATTCATTTGCAAAAGATTAGTAAGTCATTTGCCAGACATATTTATTTGAAAAATGTGACCATATACCAGCTGCAAATGCTCCTGTTTAGATTGGTGTTCCTGAAGAACAATATAAGTATGCAAATGAATCTATAGAATATACTCGGTTCCAAAGAAAAGAAATTCTCGATAGAGAAAAAGGAGCAAAGTGATAAGATGGCCCCAGTAAAAAAATATGGCCTCCAGTAGAGGTTTTAATTAAAAGTCCTCTAGAAGAGGTTGATTCTCTGACACAAAGTGATAAAGTTCCAGAAGTAACTCAGGTACCTGAAATAAGTAATATGATGAGATCTCAATTACAGTGTCAGAGATAAGATGGAACCGACGTAAAATAACCGTCGACAAAATATTCATTGTTTAATATAGTGCTAAATAAAATGAGGATCATGAACCTACATTGACGAATGTAGGCACAGTATAATTGGCCAAAATATAGAAATACAATTAAGGCTGTATTGGACTTGCCCGAAGCGAGAAATTAGACTCGCCCGAAGCGAGAGATTGGACTCGCCCGAAGCGAGAAGTTTTTCGGACTTGTAGTCCGTACACCAAAAGGTGTAAAATTCTATTGGTCATAATAGGGTATTTGTGCGGAAAGAAATAAATAAAGAGATATAAAGCACGGTTTGTGGCACAAAGTTTTACCCAAACGACCAGGTATTAATTATGAGGAGATATACTCCCCTGTGGTGGATGCAATTATTTGATAAGTCTGGCAATATATTAGAAATGCATCTAATGAATGCCATTACAGCCTATTATTCTGGATCCATAAGTCATGATATATACATGAAGATCCCTGAAGGATCCAAGTTGCCTGAAGCAACTAATTCCCGGGAAATTACAAAATAGAGTTGAACCGATCTTTACATAATTTAAATCATTTTGAGTATGGATAAACTTATTTATGATTGGAACTCCCAAAGAAGTTTCCAAATACCGTGCTATTAGACTGGTCCTGGAGTATCCTGTCTAAGTGCAATATGTATTGCTTGTAACATAAAGCCTGAAGCTTTTGATTTAAGCCTATCGGCATTATATGTATTTGCTCTTATCTTCGGGGAATAACAAATGTGTAATCCAGTAAACCCGAAAGAGAGTAAAGCTGATTTTGCAGATGTAGATCCCTTATTCAGTCCACATAAAGCAGAGACGGACATCAACCACAACTTTACACATGATACTGGAATATCATCGGGGCTACAAAAGCAAGATGGCAAGATCGACGATTCAGCAACAAAATCATGAAGATAATGCTACCAACTCTGTCCAATTGAAATAATGAAGTACCCAAAAGTGATCAGACATAGTACACGTCACCAGAAGCTGACAAGGATAAATTGGCATCAAGCAATCAATGGAGGCCAAATTGAGGGGGAGTAGAATACGCACTGCAGTCTTTTTTCCTTCACCAAGTTTTTATCCCACTGGGTTTTTCTTGGTAAGGTTTTTAATGAGGCAGTATCCCCAAAGCGTATTCTACCCAACAACACAATGACATCCAATGGGGAGTGTTATAAATATATACTGTACATGTATGTATGTCATTGTATATATACCAAATACATACCAAATACATACATATTGTTATTATAAATATTGAATAAAGAAAGAGAAAGAAATTGGATGAAAACAGAGGCATGCCTCACGGTTGACGCCTCCTCCTTCCCCTCAAATCTGTTCTTCTTCTTCTTCCTCTAAATTGAATTGTTTTACAACATGAATCATTTATTTAATATATGCACAATTAAAATTGTAAAATATTATCCAGGAAACATTGTGAAAGGCATATCTGCGCTAGGGTTTTTGATATGGGCGACCGGCTCCCTATAAATTACATCTCCTAGGGTTTTTGATGACAAGAAAAGAAAAGAAGAGATAATGGCATCTACAGGTGGTTGCCCTACAATATCCGACATTCCAGTGGAAATACTGGAACAAATAATCAAACGTGCGGCCGCCGCATGTAGACTTCCTGGAACTTCTCAACTGCCGCAAAGTCTGCCGTCTGTGGCGGTCCATCGCCGACAAATTGTTCCACGACAGGCAAGTCGTCCCTCGTCTCCTCGAGGCAAGACCGGGCGGTCTGCACGGTATACTCGTAAGTGTTTTTGGTCATCCAATTAATGCAAGAACCACTGCAGTGACTATTGTCGGGTCTAATCTTCAAGACGACCGCTTGGCTTCCTCCTCTCAGGGATGGCTGGTAACTGATAACTTGATCAAACCTAACTTGATTAGTACTCCATTGCATGTCAATCTTTATAATCCGTTTTTCTGCACCAACCTTACACTTCCTGCGATACCCTACTCACCGAGCTTCCTACTATCATCGAGTCTTTTTAACAAAGACTGCGTCGTTTTGGCGATAAAACGCGGCTCATCTCAATCCGGAGAAGATCATGCTTATGCGTTTTGGAGAGGAGATGTCAAGACGTGGAAGCGATTTGTTGGGCCGGTAAATAAATTCTCGTTGGAAGACATGATTCCTTACAGGGATGGGTATTGTGGGTTGTACGGCCAAGGGAGCGGGATTATGCAGCTCAGCCTCAGCTCTTCTCCGGAAGTAATAAAACGAACTCGAGTTAAAGTACAAAGGGAAGACGTGCGCAAGTCGAGGGAGAAGTATTTGGTTAAGTCAAGCAATGGGGATTTGTTGATGGTGGTATTAGTTCCTTCCTGTGACGATGGTGATGGACAATTAGCAAGTGGTTTTGAGGTGTTCAGGTTGGATTGGTGCAAAAGGGAGTGGACTGTGGTGAAAAGCCTGGGAAACCATGCAATTTTCTTGGCTCGATATGGTTCCACATGTGTGGAAGCGAGTGGAAATCCTGCTGCTACAGGATGCATTTATTTGTTTTCTGATTCGGGGCTGCGCATATACAATGTGGAAAGCAGAAGCTTTCAAGCCACGAAGCCGAAGAAAATCCCTAACTCAGTCTGCCACTGGTTCTGCCCGGATGTTGGTTGTAAATCTCGGTAGCAGCTGAATTTGAGATAACAGTTTTTGTTCCATTCATGTCCAATTGATAGAATTGATTGTAGGTTTATATGAGTGGCTTTAAGTTGGGCGGACAATGTATGTTTTTTTTGGTTATTTTTCTTGATCGTTTGCCAGTTTTGGTACCTTTTTTCTTTCTTTCCCTTCTACTGATGGTTCATACGAACCATGTGTCTATTAGTTGCTTTTATTAATCTTTATTTTTTATTATTATTGGAAAGACGTTTTTTTAACCTTTTAAGCCAAGCCTTATTCCTATCTTTCTCTTGTTTCGTTTGATGATGGAATCCTGGCAATAAAACCAAAACACCAGTAATAAGCAGCAACCGAGGGGCGTGAAGTGAAGTGAGGCACAATCACGCTGCCTTTTTGTTCTTATGGACTACACTACACTGTACATTTAATTCCCCTCTCCCTTCTTCACATACTCCATTTTAATATTTTATTTTGAGCTCCTAACGCCTTGATTCCCCAACCTAAATTCCCAAATTGAACCCTCCACAGCTCCACCCCTGACCTCTTACTTACTGGGTGGAGTGGCTGGGTCGGGTTTAATAATAACCTTACTTTCCATCTCTTTTGTGGATTTTAAATCAGGTTTATATTGAACGTTACCGTGGACATTTTTCTTCCTTGTAACTAATGAAAGTTTTTCTAGTTCATTAGGGGGAGTGGTCACCAGTTGGGGCAGGCCGATATAAAAATCTAAGTCACTAGGGGTAGCCCAAAATGCCATAACCCTACAATACGACCAGCCTTATAATCGTTTCTGGGCTCAAGTCGAAGAGCCAAGCCCAAACTGCACAGCTTTTGTTTGGTTTTTCTACTTTTTGTCTCGACAATCTTGTTCGGTTTGCTGTCTGATTAACTCTCTCTCCCCTCGCGCCCGCGCAACTCAGGAGGAGAGGTATGTTCTGTCTAAAGTAGAAGCACACTACTTGATAACAACATGTAATCTCGTGTTAAATATTTTGCTCCTCAAAACTATTTTAACTCACTCTTGTGCTTTGCCTGTTTGTTTAATTCCCTCTACTAAGTTTTCCTTCGTTTTCTACGAATCATGGATGTTTCGGTCTTCAGATTATTGGATTGGGAATTTCGAAAAGCTTGTACCTTTGTACGGATGACATTGCCCTGAGTTTGTGCTAATCTTTTGCCGCATATTTACCTGTCGTAGTTCACTCCAGAGGGTCATTGTTTATTCAAAGTGGGAGAGTGAATTGGGTTTATGTGAAGAAAAAAGTAGGAATGAAGATTACTCCTGTTCGTAAAGAACCATTATTTTGCCTGAAATGGCCATGGGATGTTGATCAGCAACCTAAGACTAGTAGTTCTTGCACCTTCGAAGCTCCTTGGCTTTTCAGATCATTGCAAACCCTTGGGTCCATTGCTTTCAATTCCTTCAATTCAGTATCTAATAACTCAAATTCTTGGCTCAATGCCTTAAACCCTATCAAATTGGTCGATGGAACGGGTAAGCCGAATGGCTTGAAGTCCCGGAGAAAGGTCCTGACCCCTGTAGACCAAGGAGAGTCAGAGCAAAGAGCCTTTGCCTCGGCACTCGCAAGTGGAAAGGAAGCTACGGTGCTTGAGTTCTACTCTCCCAAATGCAGGCTGTGCAACTCTTTGTTTAATTTTGTATCGGAGGTAGAGGGTAGGAACTCGAGCTGGCTCAATATTGTCATGGCTGATTCAGAGAATGAGAAGTGGCTGCCTGAGGTATTCTTCTTGCGTCTTTCTTTTATTTTCCTCTATTGTTGGAGTCTGCAAAGTTTTAGGGGGTTTGGGATTTCTCCTGTTGCTGCAGTTGGTAATGATGTGAGCAACAATAAAGATGGTTTGATTCTTTTATGTTGGAATTGTTGGGATTGAGAGCTTCTTAATTGTTGCAGATGCTTTGTGGTTGTGTGAACTGAAAAAATAATGATTTAACCAGTAAAATATTAGCTATTTT
>JAKUCV010003767.1:9844-37797 GCA_028386065.3 Turnera subulata
GTTGAACCAGGGTCGTTTTGGTACAATAATTAGGTGAATTATTGACCAGAGATCAGACATTATGGTGTGTGTTGTGCTGGAAAGTCTAGTGGAGGCATTATCATGTCTTGACATGATTAAGTGGGAGATGGGCCAAGGTTGGCCATGACTTCCACTAACCTATGTCTTCATTTTTGGCATGGGTATGATCTGATCATGCTCTTCTTCTCTTGGGGGTTCTCTGAACGTTTTTGGCTTCAGCATTTCAGAGAAAAACACACCTCTCTTCTTCCTCTTCTTTCTGAAAGAAAAGAAGAACACCAAAACACCCAAAACACTTAGCTTCCGGTTTACTGCTGCTAGCACCCAGTCCGGGAGTGCTCGAGGCTTGATTCGTGTGACGATTCCAAGCCAATCACGGTTCGTGTGGATACCGTAGAGGAGCAGGTCTTCTTCTTGCTCTAACTGATTCGTTTCAGCTTTCGTTTTGGTCTAGATGATTCGTTCCAGCAGTTGGGTGAAAGACCTCAACCGAACAAGGTATGAAATTTTGTTATACGGTTTATATGCTTCACATGTGGTTCTTGGTTTAGTTTCCTAGCTTCCGCTGCATGTCTAGCTCATTATGAATGTCGTAATAGCATCTAGGAAACTTACAGGGTAGACTTCGACCCTCCTTTATTTTGTGTTATGAAAAACAAAGACAGGCTTGGCAATTAAAATCTAAGGTCTTCTCATCCTCTTCCTCGACCGCTCTAAGCATCTTCCTCCATTACCCATTCTATCTTATCCGGGTACACAAGCTTCCATCGTGGGACTATAGTGATAGTTTCCTTTGGACCTTCATGTTGGGCCTCAATCCTCTCTACTTTGTCTTCAAATCCGGGGCTGCCTTCACCTTCTTCACTAGACATCATGCCATCTCGTGATTTTGAATGCTCTTCAGATCTTGACATGTCACCCCAATCATCCCATTTGCTTTTGCTCAGTTCCCTGATGCACTCCCAGAGGTTCTCCTTTGCTTTGATGCTCTCTCGAGTAAGGGCAGCATTTCGAAGTTGGATATCCCTTATCACATCTTCAACAAGTGCATATTGCCCCATGGCATCCCTGAACTGCTTCATGGCTTCTTGAGCGAGTGGTTGCCCCAGTACAACTCCTCGAAGGATTGTTTCTTCTAGTGTCCCCACCAAGTCCCAGAATGTCAATTGCACCTTTTTCTCTTGTTGAAGACTCTGATCCTTGTAAATAGGAAATTCATCCCCCGTCGGTTCACCCCTTTGACCCATTCTTGCACCGGTAGTATCCCTTGATTGGTTAGCATGCTCACTGTTCATTGTTGCCCTTCACTGCCTAGGTAAAGAAGTGGGTTTTAGAGCCTTGTTCGGGTGGTCTCAAAGGAAAAAGTTTATAACAATTGGTTTGGACAAAAGAGGTGGAACATGGGCCGACTCTCGACTCGGTGTGTCTTATTTTTTTCAAATTCAGTGCATAATGACATGTATGATGCAATCCTAATTTCTCCAGTTCTTAGAGCAATTGGACATCCACTCAAATTGTCTCAAAGTGAATCTCTGCTCAATTCTGGTTAGTCACTACGAGAAGATATGTAGGTGCCTCCTTTCCTCTAATAGCCATGGATGATTACTCCTCTTTTCTCCTTTCTCAAACCCCATGTATGCATAGATTCGGATTCCAAAATAACAAGATATATACGTATGTACAGCACAAAACAAGATCCACCCAAATGCAGGTACCACTTATTGATTCATAATGCATGAGATGCTCAGGGTATGCAGCTGGTTGGGGGGCCAAAAGACTGCCGCTAGGGAATAGGTTAACCTACTCACATATGATAATGGATATCGCGTGAGGGCCCAGGTCAGTTAATCCCCATCATTGCTAAGCATCGAGAAACGGGTTCATGCAAGCCACCATCACTTAAAGAAAGTATGTGGTGGACTTAGCTTCCCTCGCCCTCTTACGGTAAAGGCTTCACATAAATCATCATGAATGCAGGACACTTATGATGACAAACAAAAAGACACATAAAGCTCTATGATTGCACAAGAATTCTTAAACCCACTACTTCCCCAGCAGAGTCGCCAACTGTGAATACCCGACCCAAAATCACTTGGGCCTATTCACCTATTCCTTTCACCTTCTTCCTCAGGTCAATCCCACATCATTGGAGTTGCCACCTAAGTTTTATTAGGGACAAAACTTTGAAAAAATCCTCAAATGACTCCTTAGGCAACATGGTCATGGCGAACCAAGGATATGGGATCGGGGGTTCATCACGGATGGGAAGGTATTAGGCACCCATCCATGTTGGGTCGAAATCTTGTGCAATCAAAGAGAAAAGTGCGCCTTGTGCAAGTGTGCAAGTATGCAAGTGTGGAAAACAAAGAAAGGGGGAGGAAAAGACTTGGCTTGCATCCCGTTATGAGATCGAGACTACCTGAGTACCCCAGTGATCGGGGTCAAAGCCACGTAGTTCTAAATATGGCACACAGTGGACACTTACATCATCAAAAGCACCAGCAATCAATCAGTCAGAATCAATCAAAAAAAGGGTTTAGGATTGCCTTATGAAGCCCTCCTCTAGCTCCTTGCAATGGGTCGAGTTCTACACCAACCTTCTTGCCACTCCTTAGCTCTATGGTTGATCCTCTTCTTGATTCCTCCTTGCTAGGCTACTGCTTGATGCTCCCCAGGAAAATCTTCCAGAGTTTCTGCCTTAGAAAATATTTCTAAACTTGGAGAAGTAGAGTTTCTCCAAGCAAGAAGAGCTTATGGGTGTGTATGTGAGAAAGATTGTGTGTCCTTTGAAATGTTTGTGAGGGGTCCTATTTATAGTACTCTGGGAAGTCTAGGGGCATGGACCTGCTTAATGGTGAAGATTATGCCCGAAAATCTGGTCCAAAGCCGCGTAGGTTCGAAAAAGAAACAAAATCGGGAAAAATCAGGGATTCTGGAAGGTGATGACTGCCATTGCCGGCGGTCATCTACTACATGACTACCACTGCCGGCAGTCTTGTGTGGATGCCCGCCGGCAGCCGGCGGTCTTTGCGAGATGGCCGCCGGTCGCCCCGCATGTATGCATAGATTCCTTACTCTGCAGGTCTCTATCTTCTTCAGTTTGCTGATGAGCCTTCTCTGGTTCGTGCTCTTCATGGCGGACCACGGCATAATGGAGGAATTCTTTTGCTACTATGCAAATGGGAAGTTGGTATCAAACCTGTGGATTTTAACACCTCTCTTATACCAATGTGGGTGCAAATGAAGAATATACCATTTGAGCTATTAACCACTAAAGTCTGAGCTATCTGGCAAGTAGGATGGGGAAGCCTTCACATATGAAGCAGGATTGCTCCAAAATGCTGGCATGTGACGAAGTTGAAGCCTTCCCTTATACTTGTAGCCTATCTTTCTCTTCTAAGAGTACTAGAACTAGTAACTCTATCTCTACTATTCCCACTTCACAGCCCAAGGCTGATACAGGATTGCAGTCTACTCCAGCAATTCTGCCTTCTGATTTAGTGGATAGCTCTATTCCAACTGATGATACTGGCACTCATAACTCCTCAGTTACAAATGTTACTCTTAGTGCTACTCTAACATCTGATATGGCTAAAAAACAACAACATTCTGATCCTGTACAAGTCTCTGATGTAGTTATTCCTCCTAAAGCTAAACCTGGCCCTAAACCAAAGCGTAGCAGAGGTCGTGGAAAACCTACGGAGTTACCTCCTTCTGGAGTTAGTTCCCCTTCTATTTTAGTAACATGAATTGGCTTACTTGGAATGTATGGGGCATAAATGACCCATCTAAAAGGAATACTGTATTGCAACGTATTCTCTCCTTTTCTGTTGATCTTGTGTGCCATGTGGAGACCAAGATTCAGGTCCATAATGTTTCTGACTTCCGGAAGAACTTTCTACCTACCTGAAGTTTTGCTAATAATTACTCCTATGCAAGGCTTGGAAGATTATGGTTATTATGGTCTGATAGGGTAGATATATCCATTCTGGATATTACTGCTCAAACTATTCACTGTGTAATATATAGTAGGAGAGAGCAAGCTTCCTGTCATGCTACCTTTGTTTATGGATCTAATTCTAGTATGAAGCGTGCCTCTTCTCTCTATAGTAGTATTATAAACTACTATGCCTCTGTTTGAAACTTACTATGTTGCGTAATGGGAGACTTGAACATTATTCTCAAAGCAGAGGAATCCACTTCATCTACTGAGCACCTTAATCCAGAAATTGACGATTTTACTTGGTGCTTATCCTCAGAGGGCCTATTTGATCATCCTTATATGGGCTCAAAGTTCACTTGGTCTAATAGGCAAAGTATCAATCCTATTTTAGGAAGCTGGGTCGTTTTCTCATTAATCCAGCTTGGTCTTCCAGGCTTCCAGCAAGCACTATCGAATTCTCTTTGCCAGGCATCTTTGATCATTCACCAATAATTTTTGCTTCCTCTACCACTATATTCCAAGGCCCAAAACCATTCAGATTTTGCAATCACTGGATTGCTCATCCCCAATTCCACTCTATCACTGCTTTTGTTTGGTGTTCAGGCATTGAGGGCTATGCCATGTACAAGTTGTGGCAGAAAATAAAGCTCCTTAAAGTAGAGCTGGGGAACTTGCATAAGAAGGAACATAGTGATTTATCTAATCGTATCTCTAAGCTAGAGATAGAGCTCTCTTCCGTACAGCAACAATTGTTAGATGGTGATGTTAATGAGGATCTTATACAATTAGAGCAATGCCTTCTCTCCAATTTTGCTGATCTTAGAGTTGCAGAAGAGTCTTTTTTAAGCAAAAATCACGGATCAAATGGCTTTCTTGTGGAGACTCAAACAATGGATTTTTTCATAATGTGGTTCAAGCTAGGAAGGTGAAAAACACTATGAGGCAGATTTATACTCCTTCAGGAGATCTATTCACTGATCCTCACCAGATTGAAGAGTCAATTGTCAAAATTTAGGCTGATTTTCTGGGTCGAGCTAATTCAGCTGTCTCTGGTGGAACAGTCTCTCATTTCAAAACTTTACTCCAGCGTTCTGTCTCCACTGAGCAATGCTCTGTGCTTGTAGCACCAATTACTGATGAAGAGATAAAAAAATCAATGTATTCTCTTGGCAAAAACTAATCTCCTGGCCCTGATGGCTTTAATGCGGAGTTCTTCATTGCAGCCTGGCAAATTATTGGGAAAGAATTCTTTAATTCTGGGAAGATGCTCAAAGGAATCAATTCTACTATAATTAGTCTGATTCCCAAAGTACAAAATGCTAAAAAAGTGACTGACTATAGACCAATAGCTTGCTGTTCAACAATATACTAGTGCATATCCAGGATTCTTGCGAAGAGATTACAGAGATGCTTGCCTGACCTCATTAGTGCAAATCAAACAGCATTTATTCCTGGAAGACGAATAGGTGATAATATACTGCTTGCACATGAAATTGTTCATAACTACCTCAGAGCTGGAATATCTAGTAGAGGTACTCTTAAAATTGACCTCATGAAAGAATTTGACTCAGTGGATTGGAAGTTTCTTCTCCAAGTTCTTGAGGCTATGGGATTCCCAGGAAAATTTATTCAATGGCTTCATGAATGTTTTTCAACTGCAAGATTCACTATTTGCATAAATGGATCGCTTTGTGGCTACTTTAAAGGTGGAAAAGGGATGCGTCAAGGCGATCCCCTTTCTCCTTATCTGTTTATGATCTCTATGGAGATCTTATCATGCTTATTAAATAAAGCTGCAGCAGATCAAAATTCTTCCATAACACCCTCGCCGCTCGAAGACCAATCTCTCACAACTATGCTTTGCAGACGACTTGATGATTTTCACCGATGGGAGTCTTGCTTCTGCAGTCATAGTCACAGGAATTCTAGAATAGTTTTATGCTTTATCTGGTCTAAAATTTAATCCCTCAAAGTGTGCGGTATTTTTGGCGGGTGTCTCTAAAAATCATAGAGAGCAATTTCTACAGTTAACTGGTTTCTAGCTAGGAACTATTCCTGTTCGTTATCTTGGTTTTCCATTAGTTTCTGGAAAGATTTCTTTTCAAGCTTGTAAGCCTCTATTGGAGAAGATTCCGGCTCGCTTTCATCATTGGAGTGCTCATCTACTCTCTTTTGCTGGACGAATGCAATTGGTTAATTTTGTCTTGTTTAGTGTCCAGAACTACTTTGCTAACTTGTTCACGCTGCCTTCATCCCTCCTTAAGGAAATTGAAAGATTATGTGCTGCTTTTTTATGGTCGGCTACCTCATCCTCTGCTCGAAAAGCAAAAGTAGCATGGTCAGACCTTACTCTCCCTAAGCAAGAAGGAGGATTGGGTATCAAACCACTTAAATCATGGAATGCGGCATGTATTGCTAAAAGCATATGGAACCTTCGTCTTAAAGTTGGTTCCCTTTGGGTGGCTTGGATCCATACTTATTACATTAAGCACCAGAGTTTATGGAGCTTAGAAATACCCTTTGATTGTTCCTGGAGTTACAGAAAAATTCAAAAGCTTCGTAGCCGATTCTCAAATGAATTCTCACATATTGTTGGTGATGGCTCTACTATATTTTTCTGGTGGGATTCATGGTTACCTCGTGGACCTCTCAGATCTATAGTAAGACCTGCTCTTATCTCATTTTCCAAAATACCCCCTCATGCCAAAGTAAGTTCTTTAATCTCCAATGGCAGCTGGTCATGGCCCATCTCTCGGCTTTCTCTTCTTTCTCAATTTAAAAATAAAGTTGCAAACATTATTCCACCTATGTGCTCTGATATGTTAGTTTGGAATTTATCTTCTTCTAGAAATTTTCTGTCAAAAGTGCTTGGGAGTATGTCAGACCTAAAAGAACTCGTGCAGAATGGTTCAAACTTCTTTGGTCTCCTAGAAACATACCAAAGCATAGTTTTATTGTTTGGTTGACTATCTTGAACAGATTGAGCACTCGTTCCAGACTACAACAATGGGGGTTGATCACTGATACCTCTCTCTTGTCTTCTTTGCTCTGCACCATTTGAAAGGCGGGATCATTTGTTCTTTGAATGCTCTTTCTCAGTTGCTATATGGTCCTCTTTACTATCTCTTTGTTCTGTTAATCGAAGAGTAGGAGATTGGCCATCAAATTCCTATGGGCTAAGAGCCATTTGCAGAAGAAGTCTCTTCATTCTCTTATCATTCGTGTTGCTTGGGCAGCAACTATCTACCATATTTGGCGAGAACGCAACAAACGATATTTCACCAAATGCTCTAGATCCACTGATAGCATCCTTTCGGAGATATGTTTATAGATGAAGCTTCGATTTAGAGGTCTGACTCAGCTCAAACCTAGAGTACTTTCGCTGGAAATGCAAAATTTGTGTAGATTCTGGGGACTACTCGTATAAACTGTTGGGTTAATATTGTTGTACAGCAGTTTCCAGTCCTATTCTGGAAATATATACTTCACTTGTAAAGTTGTTAGGACTTTTCCTAACTTGGTTATCAATGAAAGTCTTAATTTGACTCTCCAAGAAAATGATAATAACATATTTAATTATGAAGGAATTTAAATTTACAATATGAACTTTTTGCTATTTCTGTATTATTATCGTGTTATAATTTTTTGGTCTTTTATTAATGAATTTTTTGGTCCTTTATTAATGTATCATCTAAAATATTCACGTGTATTTTGATGGTACTGGCACAAAATCATTCACACACGTTTAGGATAGTACCATTATCTACTTCTTTGCTGATAGCTTTCAACCACATTTATGGCTAGCAAAGTAGTTGTAGTATTTTCCACTGAACCCCAAATTCCTCGTCATTTTTCTCATCTTCTCCATAAGTTTTTGTACTATCAAAAGACATAAATAGTCTGCTGGGCAAATCATCAAACACTTGGTGAACACCATTTAAAACTTATATTTTTGTCTTACCGAACCACAAACCACCACTGATTATCACCTAAACACAATACAACAATGTTAAAATTCAATAAAAGCAAAGGTCATCAAAGAGAGATTACCAGAAAGTGTTTTGCTCCTCCATGGTTGCCTATAAATTTTGGGGCCAAAAATGTGTTTTTCTTACAAACATATAAAAGACAGGTCAATGAAGAGAGATTATCAAAAAGCAACTAGCAAGAAAACAAATAACAAATATAAAATTATAAACCAATAGAGGAGTAAAAAATTGGATCATCTAGATCTAGATGAGAGAGATGAGTTGAATAGGCGGAGACCATGATAACACTGGAGATAAATGATGGAAGGAGCAAAGTATTGTGTTCAATTTAAAATAGTATTCTTATTTACTATAAGATGTCATTAATGAAATTGAAGTTTTCTAACTAAATATATGCCACCGCGTGTTTCCAAAGAAGCAAAAAACATCTTTTTTTGGTTCTTTGTTTGTTAGTCTGACATAACAATTTTTGAGGAATTGTTCTGAGACCCATGGATTGTTTTTGCCCTTCCAAACGCCTTTTGAGTTCTTTAAGAATCAAAAAACACAAAACTTGTTTGGACACTTAAACTTGTTCTGGGACCAAATTTCCAAACAGGCCCTAAAGCTGTGTTATTTATAAATGTCGCACCAAGAGAGACGGTGAGACTGAACCCTCAAACCTATAGTGCTAATTAAACCCAATAAATAACCCTGATTGGCATTACAAAAGTATATATATGTTAAACCCTAATTCTTTGTTTCTCAGTATTTGTCGGTATCTTCAAGTTTTTCATTGCTGCAAATTAAGAAGAGAAGCATGATGAAGAGGGCGTCAGTGCAAAGTTCCTTCATTGGCAATCTTGACGAGCATCTGTTGGTGGAGATTTTGCAGCGACTCCCCACCGCAAGAGAAGCCGTAAGATGCAAGTTAGTGTGCAAGCAGTGGTGCTCCTTAATCTCCACTCCCTATTTCCCCTCCTGTTTCACTGACCACCACCAAAAGCACCACCACCGCAGACCCTGGGCCACAATCTTCAAACGTTATTATGCCACAAGGGGTGCAACCCAGACTCATAGTCTAATAACCACAGACACAGAGGATGCCTTTATATCCTCCCGTCTCCACAATAACTTTCCACCATCTTCCACAACCCTAATCTTGGCTTCCTATAATGACTTGCTCCTGTGCTCCTCCTCCCCACCATACAACCGCTCTTACTATCTATTCAATCCCTTAACCCTTCAACGGCTCACTCTTCCATCCAGACCTGCACGAACAAAAAGAAACCCACGGTTGTGTGCTATTGTTGGGCTCGTATTTCGAAATCAGGACTTTAGAGTTGTGTCTGTCCCTCTTCTTGGTTATATTCAACCAGATCCTATACTCTCCAAGTCAATCGGGGTTGAGGTCTTTAGCAGTGAGACGAGCCAGTGGAATAATGTGGATGTGGTGGCCCCTAAACTTATGCTTGGTTATCCCGCCCGACCTTATGTTTTTTCTTTGAATAGCTTCATGCATTGGTTTAATAGCGACTTGGATATCGTTGCTTATAATCCTTACAACCCCCCAGGACGAGAATGTTTTCTCATAAGGAAGCCTTTGAGATTCGCAGAGGGATGCCAGTCTCACTTCGATAGCTGTAGCCTTGATGCTTTCGAAGAAGGATGTTTGCGTTTGTTTCAATTTACTTCATACTTTGATGGTGATGAGAATTCCAGCTTCCGCTTAAGTATTTGGGAACTAGCGGAGGAGTACTATAATAATTATGATACAACAGCAGCAGCGTGGAGGTTGAGACATCAGGTTGATTTAGGCCCCCAATTCATAATAGATGGTGTGCAGTCCAGTGACTTCTCCGAATCAGTCTTGGACGCTTTATGTTTTGATCCAAATGACAAGAACTTACTGTACGTGTGGGAGAGAGTTTACACATACAATTTGCAGGTTAGAGTTTACTCATACGATTTGCAGACTAAAGTGTGGAATTCCCTCAACTCTTCTCCATTGAATACTGTGCTCACCAGAGATCCAGCTGGACCGGAGGGCAATCGAGAGCTCCAGCTTATACTTCCCAGGTGGCCTACAACAATTCCTGCATTACACAAAAAAAAAAAAATCGGACATTAATTCGTTGAAAAGTTTTAAACCCCCTTCTCCATATTGGAGAGAGACAGCATACACCTTATGATGATGATGAGGTTTTTTTTTATATAATTGTTTTAGTACTATATTTCTTCTTTCTTTCTGGCTGAAACAATGTTTAGACGATTGTGGATCAAATTATATATTAGTGTCTCTCTCTTTTGAATGTTTGCATTTTATGGTGTCATCTACGGTTGAGGATATTAGTAGTGAGACAAGCCAGTGGAATAATGTTTGCCTGGATGATCTTCCCTTCTTATCAGCTAGTTATTGTTTTTTTCTTGGATTGCATCGGTTTACCAGGAACTGGGATATTGTCTAATAAGGGAGCCCCTGACATTTGAACATGGATGGCTTACCTATAGATTCATTTGAAGAATGCTTGCGGTTGTTTCAATTAGTAGATGGCGTTCCTACCAGTGACTTCTGCAAATTGTATTTGCCGCCTTTGTACGTCTGGGCAAACAATCTGCAGGCTAGAGTTTACTACAATTTGCTGAGTAAAGAGTTGAATTCCGTCACACCGGTGATCTGCATCCGGATGGAAATCTAGCGCTCCAGCTTATACTTCACTGGTGGCCTACAGCAATTCCTGCAATCCCTTGAAAAGTTAAAACCTTACTTCCCTGGTGGCCTACAACAGTTCATGAAGATATTGAAGATGGCATGTCTTATGCGGTTCTTTCATATATTTTATTTCTAACTTTTGTCTTTCTGACTAGAACAATATGTTTAGAATGTCGATCAAATTATATATATTAGCTAGTGTCTATCTATCTTTGGTTATTTTTCTTTGTGATTTGGGTTTTTGGTACAGTTGGTACCCAACTTTCTTACACTGGGTCAATCGTGTGCCTACAATTTTTCTCGAGACATTTATGTACCTGGAATTTTAGCGGGCAGGTCAGTCATGGGTCTCGGGTTGGGTATGCGCTCACGTGGATGCTACCCGAATTTGGGATGCTTGCCCGTTGGTCAAGACGACAGCGCTTTATTACAATACGACGTCGTTTCGCATCCACGTGTCAAACATGGGTCCAACCCATTTTCCATCGCCCACCCCCACTTCCCACCCGGTTTAAGAGGTTCAACCGAAAAATTACATGAAACATCCCAAAATCCCTAACCTTAAACAATTTTTTTTTGTTTACATGCAAAATTAAATTTAAAAAAAGAGAACAATTTTGATTAACTCAAATTGCGTCCATAGTCGAAATTATAATACTTATAGTCGAATATTTTTTAAAAAAACCTATCCTAATTAAATTTTAAACGGGTATTTATTAATCATAATGATTTGAGACAAAGGATTGGCATAGGAATCGGATCCTATTTTTATTCCTGATTCCACTCCTTAATTTTCTCCTCAAATTTTTTTGAAAAGGGATTTATTTTACCATCAAAATAATTATAATAACATAAAAATCAAAGCAATCACAACCTACATTTCCTCCTTAATTATTTCTAAAGACTTAAAAACCCGTATTTATTTTATCAGATTTTTTTTGAGAATCATAATCATAATCATAATTGAGATTTTTTTTTGAGAAGATAATCATAATGAGATTAATCGACAGAAATACGAATCTTTTCTCCTTACTTTGTCTTAATATTTTCTTATGAACAAAAAAATATAAAACAAGAAAAAAATCACCACCACCACCGCCTACAAATCCGACCACCGCCATCACCACCCTCCTCTAATCTACCGCCACCATCACTACCCTCCTCTAATCTTCCCTCATAAGTCTCTCAATAAACCATTGCAAAATTCGTGAAACCCCACCCATAACTCCTTCCGTCCTCTGCTCCTACCCCTAGCCTCGTCATCTCCTCCTCTACAACACCCCACCCATAACTCCTCCCTCTACGCCAGAAAACACAGCCACAAGTACTCCCACCCCGTAATTCCAACCATGCCACACATGAAATCTAATCTTCAAGACACCATAAACCTTGCTCATCAATTACAACAAGCACCACAACCGCAACCACCGTCTCCCTCCTCGAGACCACCACCACAACCACCCCGCCCAAATTAGTGATAGCGGTGATAACGCGACAGTGCGAGGAGTCTGCCTGAGGACTGTTGTGCGTGGTGAAGAAGATGGGTCTGGAGAGGGTGGTGGTGCAGTCTTTTTTCTTTTTTTTTTTTCTAATCAAATCAACATAAGGCGGGGCGGTGGAGTCGAGGAGGGAGACGGTGGAGATATTTTTTTGTTTGATGAAAAAAAAACATTATTCTATTAAAATGTTTTTCCTGGAATATTTTTTCCATATTTTCAATTTGAAGAATATGATCTAACTGTGAATTAGAAACATATAAATATATGGTAAGACCTAAACTGTGTAAAATACCATTTAAATTATGCCACATAAAATATAATTCCGATACTGTAGGATCTATTTGGTGTTTTTTAAAGAACATTAATGTATTAAAATTGTTCACGCACATCTGCACTTTAAAAGAATTATTTTTTCATTAAAAGAATAATTAATTAATTTCATATCATCATTATTAATTATTGAGACGAAGAAAAAGATTCAATTGTGTTTTTCCGTGGGTAGTGGGTTGGGTTTCAAAGCTTAAACCCGGGTAGAATCAGGTAGGAAGCCAGGAAAGGGGTTGGGTAATGGGTGGGATCCATGTTTGACATGTAGGTGCAAAACGATGTTGTATCGGTATAAAACGGTGCCGTTTTATACAACGGGCAGCATTCCAGCATTCCAATTTTGTGCAGCTTCCACATTAAAAGATACCCAGCCCGAGACTCATGACTGACCTGCCCGCTAAAACATCACGTACACAAAATATCTCAAAAAAAGTTGTAGGTATACGATTGACCCAATATAAGAAAGTTGGGTACCAACTGTACCAAAAACCCTTACGATTTTATCAGATTGTGTTGAAATCCCATTTATATACTATTGGAATTCTGAAGTGTTAAAGAAAATTATTTGACTTGGAGTTCAGCTTGTTTCACTTCTTTTTGTCTAAAAAATGTTGCATTTCAAGTTACATAGACTGCTGTAAGGGTTATGCATGTCAGTCTCTGTGTCTTTCAATTTATTAGTTGCACCCTGGAAACTCTAGTTCTAAAAGTTTTTTTTTGATATTCATCCAGCCATTTTTTATTGTTTTGTGTATTAGTTAAGGAACGAGTGACATTAATTGGATTTGCTTGAAAGAAAGGGAATTTGATTCAATAATCTTGGATTGTATATGATCTCAAGTGTATAGTAAGGGAAAAATAAAGAGAGAGGGAGAGAGAGAGCGATACAAATCAAAATCAACACAAGTTCCTTTATTGTATGCTGTAGCTTCCAAATGTTACAAAAAAGAAAATTGTCCACTCTTTGCCATTCCTTCAGTGTGTCACTAAACAATTATTGAAATTTCTGATATATATTAAAAAAATATAATTATTGAGAATCAGATGCTCAGTTGTAACAAATTGGACTAACCAAAGAATCAACAACCTATGCTACAAAACCAGGAAAACCAGTTGTATCTTTGGCAGCTTCTGGTCAGAGTATTTTTTTCATATATAGTAGTGGCTCAGCACTTTGGTAGATCAGCTGGTGGAGGAAGCAACTTTTGATTAGGAAGCTTTCCATCCAAAACAAGCCAAGCCATCTTCAAACCCCAGCTTGTGTGGATTTCTAGATGACAATGCATAAACCACACCCCTGTAGACATCACAATATGGAAACAGAAAACATAGCTGTGGAGGAGCATGCTTTCAGCCATTTGATAAATTGATTCGGGAATTTCATAGCAGTTAGAACATTTAGTAAGAAGCTCCAATCCACCGAATCAAATGCTTTCATAAGATCAATCTTCATCGTGCATCTATTAGATATGTCAGGTTTATGGTAATTATGGACAAGCTCATGAGCCAACAAGATGTTGTCAACAATGCGTCGCCCAGGTATGAACGCAGTTTGACTGCAACTTATGAGAGAAGGAAGACATTTCTGGATTCTTGTGGTGTGAATGGTAGAAATGCATTTATATAATGTTGTACAGCATGCAATAGGCCTGAAATCAGTAATTTTCAGTGCATTTGGGACTTTTGGAATCAAACTTATAATAGTTGAATTGATACCTTTCGACAATTTTCCAGTAGAGACGAATTCCTGAACTGCATAGGTGACATCATCTCCAATAACAGGCCAGACAGTTTTGAAAAATTCAGATGTGTATCCATCAGGTCCAGGGGATTTATTTGATCCTAGTGAGAACATTGCTGTTTTGATTTCAGCAGTAGTAACAGCAGCAGAAAGCATGCAAGAATCAGGTTCTGAAGGAAAGGAATACTAAGGGGTCTGACTTCAGAGTTTCTCTGTCCCAAAAATTTAGAATAGAAATCCACAATGGCAGTTTCAATGTGATGAGGATCAGTCAAAACAGACCCTTGAGAAGTAACAATAGAACGTATGGTGTTTCTGGCTCTTTTGACTTTTACCATATTATGAAAAAATCTGGTCTTTGAATCCCCACATGAAAGCCAGGATACCCGAGATCTCTGCCTCATGAAGGATTCCTCTGCTACCTTTAGCTCAGAAATAGACTGAATAAGGCCTTGTTCCAGAGGTAGCAAGTCTGGATTAATACTGCCACCAAAAAGTTGTTGTTGCACTGCGTTTAATTCCTGCTCAGCAAGGTATATTTTGTTGGATAAATCACCATATACAGATCGATGAAATCTACGAAGTTCAGCTTTGAGGAGTTTGAGCTTATGCCAGATTTTGAACATAGCATAGCCGCTGACATTTATAGCCCAGATTTTTGATACTGTAGGAAGGAATTGAGGATTTGAAATTCAATAGTTACAAAACTTGAATGGCTTTGGACCTGAGCAGATGGAAAGGTTGCTAGAGAAAAGAATTGGGTTGTGATCTGACACTCTTGGAGCAAGAAAAGACACTTGGCTGTGGGGAAATACAGAGAACCAGTCAGCGTTGGCAATGGACCTATCAAGTTTTCTGAAAATAAGATTTGTGAATTGCCGATTACTCCAGGTGTAGAAAGATCCAATGTAAGGATGGTCCATTAAGCCATTAGTTGTTAGGTAACAATTGAATTGTGCAATATCAGAAAGCATATGCATCACTGAAGAGTTTGATTCACTTGGAGACCGAATAATATTGAAGTCTCCAACTAGGCACCAGGGTTGAGAACCAATAGCAGTAACAAATCTGGAAATACTGGGATATAAACTAGAAGATCTTTCATTTGCAATATTAGATCCGTATATAAAGGAAGCAAAACAGGAAAATTGCTCAGAAGGACAAGAGATAGAGCAATGTAGGACTTGGGAAGAAGAATCCAAAATTGCAATGTCTACTTTGTCTGACCAGAGCAGCCATATACGCCCTAGTCGAGCATGCTGGTAATTATTTGCAAATTTCCAAAGTGGCAAGAATGACTTCCTAACTTCAACAGCTCGTTCAGCTTGGATTTTGGTTTCAATTAAACACATAATGTCAAGAGAATGACTGTTGATAACTGTGAGAACCTCTTTTTGTTTTTGGGGATCATTTAAACCCCCAATATTCCAAGTCAGCCACTTCATTTAAGTAGGCAAAGACAGAGGCACTGTGTTCCCGTGAGGGGAAATTGGTACTTGAACATCAACTGCTTTTGATTTAGAACCCCGGCCACGCTTTGGCTTTGACTTTACAAGCTGCTGAGGTTTCTTTACAGGAGAATTTCTAGTCTTCATAGGACTAGAAACTGGGGCCAATTCAGAAGTAGAAGGTAACTCCTCAACTTTGGTTAGTGGAGAGGAAATAGATTCAGAGGAAACAGGAACTGGGTTGGATGTAGTGTGAACTACAATTACTGCCAGGAACTGGGGAGAGTTTTGTATCAGTAATAGGAGCATCAAGGAAAGCATTGAGAGAGGACTCCGCATCAGCTTTAGATATACCAGGAACTAGAACAACCGAAGTAGTCTTTTGAACCCATTTTTTCTCAATTCTTTTAGTATTGCAAGCTAGTGCATGGTGTCCCCAGTTTTTGTAGATATCATAGAGAGAAGGCTTCCAGGAGTAAGCAACATTTATGATAACATTTTCACAATTTATATCCAGCTTCAGCTCATTCAGCAATGGCTTAGAGAAGTCAACTTTGACACAGACATTAGCACAGTCACTCTTAAAAATCTTAGAACATTCTTGATCAGTATGAAGAGGGGTTCCAAGAGTGCTTGCCAGATAACTAAGACCTTCTTTCGTTAGTAGCTCCAAAGGGACATGCTTGAGTTTAACCCAGACAGGTAAAATAGCAGTGGTGAGGTCCTTCTTTTTCAAAGAAGAAGTCCAAGGCCAAAGCATCAAAGGGACACCACCAACATGCCAAGGGCCTCTGGAGAGTGCACGGTTATAGGTAGCTTCATTTGGGAACTGGAAGAGAATTAATCCATCCTGATAAGATGAAATAGAGATAGGACCATCTCTTCCCCAAAGCTTATTTAGTATGGCATGGATGAGACCTAATTTTGGAGCAGTCCCCATAAATTGCCCAATCAAACAGAGTTGATATTTTTTCCGACCTGTTTCAAGCAACTCAAGTGGGATACAAAGAGTTGAGCAGTCATTGTTGAAAATAGGTTTCATGAAGCTTAGTTGAGGTGAAGAATCAGAAACTACCTTGCGCTAGGAATTGCAACCACCAGGTGGTGGATTAATTGCAGTGGACATTGGCGGAACAAAATTAGGATTTACCGGTACTGAATTCCTCACCGAAGCTGAGAATCCTAGCGGCTCCGAAGATGTAGAAACCAGTGGAGCAGAAACAGCCGAGTTAGACATCGAAACGGAAGCCAACTACATAGAGACTCCTGCTTTAGATTGAGAACGCCATCATTCAATCATCCAGCTATATCTCATGCAATCCAAGACAGAATGCTCCTTGTATAATGAAATCAAAAATAGTCTGCTAACTCCCCTACCTTTCCAAACATCCAACAAAAACAAAGATCTACATCCAGACCCCAGCTTAATAGATGAACCTTGAATTAAAAGAACTCGATTCTAACTATTAGACAACCCAGAAAGGACAATATCCTGCCACCATAGTGAGCACTTTTGGAGAGAAAAATTAGGGCATAATACCGAGGACCTCATAGAGTACTTTTTCTTTAATCAAATCCTTCCACACCTTCTCCACAGGCCAAATAAATTGCCATAGCCACTTAAATAGCTGGCACTGGTTCATCACCTTTAGATCGATGATTCTCATTCCACCTAGCTCTTTTGGAATAGCAATACGCCTCCATGCACCTAGACAAGCCCTCCTGGATGAATCTAAACCATTCAACAAGACGTTCCTCATGATGGATGTTAGCTTTCTTACCACAGCCTCAGGGATGCTAAACAATGACATGAAATATACTGGCAATTCACTTAAGACGGATTTAATGAGGGTGACTCTACCCCCTAATGACAAAAACCTGCCCCTCCAACTTTTGAGCCTTCCCCTGAATTTTTCTATAACCGGATTCCATGCAGCAATACGCTTCATGTTGGCACCCAAGGGAAAGCAAAAATATGTGATAGGAAATTTCTCCATCCGGCTGTCAACCTACCTGCAAGATCAGCCAGCATATTTTGCTTCAACCCGATCCCTACCACACTACTCTTAAAAAAAATTAATGCATAACCCAGATAGAGCTTCGAAAATTCTGAGACTTCTCTTGAGGCTTAGCAAGATAGTGAGATTAGCCGGATCAAAAAGAATAGTGTCATCTGCATATTGCAAAATTGACACCGACCTTCTCTGCACTTACACACCTTGAATAACTCCAAGATTTGTCGCCTTTGATAGTATGGAAGACAGTCCTTCAGCAGCCAACACAAAAAGGAATGGGGAAAGAGAGTTGCCTTGTTTTAAACCCCTTCCTATGGGGAACTCTTTTTAGGGTGAACCATTCACCAAAATTGAGGCCCTTGAGGTTGACAAACATTCAAAGATCCAATCATGCCATTTCTGACCAAACCCCATGGCCTCTAGGATTTGTAACAAATAATTCCAGTCAATGGAACAGTAAGCTTTCCAAAAGTCAAGCTTCTAAACCACAGCCTTAGTTTTATTTGTCCGCAGGCTATGTACTACTTCATTGGCCAATAAAACGCTATCCAAGATACACCTTCCTTCAATAAAACCAGTTTGTTGCGGTCCTACAAGGGATGTCAACACTTTCTTTAGTGCAAGGATTTTGGAGATTATTTTGTACAAACCATTCACCAAAGTGATGGATCTGTAATCGTCCAGAGAAGTGGCGCCATTATTCTTTGCTAATAATGTACTAAAAGCAGTATTAGTCCCTTTGGGCAACCAGGCTGTCTCAAAAAAAATGCAGAACCATATCATAAATATCCAACTTCACCATCTCCCAACATCTCTTATAAAAGGAGAAATTAAAGCCGTCAGGTCCGGGTGCTTTGACACTGTCACAACTCTATACAGCTTCTTTGACTTCTTCCATGGAGATGTTCTTCTCTAAATTGGCTATTTGACCATCATTTAACCTTCGAAAATTCAGGGAAACTATTGAAGGTCTAGGACCAGGTTGTCGAGAATATAGAATAGTACAATAATCACATACAACGTCCTTAATTTTATCTGAGTCAGTAACCTGCTAACCATCCACCTCAATGGATTCAATTCTATTTTTTCTACCCCTGTTTCATGCTGAAATATTAAAATATCTCGTGTTGTGATCCCCTAATTTACACCGTTTAATCCTGGCCTTTTGTCTCCACATTGACTCAAGTTTTCTTGTCTTTATTTTCAACTCTGCTTTCAACTTCCGGACCCGTATGAGTTCTTCACTGGATAAAACTCTTTGATCAGCCTTCTTTTCCAAATTGTCAAGTTCAGTTTGAATGACTTCAATATACGCATTAATGTTACCAAAGGTATCCCGATTCCACTTAGAGATTAATCTCCTCATGACTCTTAATTTCCGCAACAAATTGAATTTGCCCAGAAATTAAGACTCTGCTTCCCTCCACATGCTTTCAATCACCTCCATAAATCTTTTATGAGACCACCAAGCACTAAGAAATCGGAAAGGTCGACATCCCTGCGCCACAGTATCATGCACCACAATTAAAGGTACGTGGTCGGAACCATGTTTACTTCCAGCATGAAGGGTAAGACGTGGGTACAATAAACTCTAATCCGCCTCAGCAAATGCTTGGTCGATACAACTGGCAAGTATATCGTCTATCCTTCAAGTGGAATTCCAATAAGCCCATGCTATCAACGAATCTAGCAAAAGCATCGGTACCCCTCTGGCATAATCTACCACTCCCTATCCGATGGTAAGAGAGTTTTGTTGAAATCTCCTAACACTAACCAAGAAGAAGAGAAGGTCTGTTTATTCCCGGCTAAATCATCAAACATTCTTATCCTCTACTCGAGCTGTGCATCTCCATAAACCTACAGACAGTGACTCTGTGGTTCTTCTTTAAAAGTAACCCCTCAATAACAGTCCAGTGTTCTGAAGAAGGGCTTTGATACAACATGAAATAATCACAATCCCAACCATTCCCCCTGCCAACCCTCTAGCTTCCACAGCCGGGAAATCAATATTGCCGAGACCCCATAACTTGTGGCAAAAAGGAAGATTGATACTAGTGCACTTTGTCTCGCTAAGGAAAAGAAATTGTTCATGAACTTCATTAATCAGTGACAGAGCCTGAGACAGCTTTGATGAAGAGCAGACACCTCTAATGTTCCAAGATAAAAAACTAAACATAAAAAATATGATAGGACACAATGAAAATCATGAAAACGCATTCTAAGCAGATACCCAGGATTGCACCCACTCATACGCTTCCTTTTCTACCAAACTCTTCATAAGTTGGTCAGTTTCTCTTTCACAATTAATCCACTCCCATCCTACCAAATGCCCAATTCGGTTTGTCTTTTCGACTTCTATAGAACTGAAGGAAACTGGAATGGGGTAAGACGCCAGTTCCTTAGTCGTAATTCTATCATTATTCTTTCGAAAATTTGAGTCAGAGACACCATAAAACTCCCAGGTTCGGACAACACACTTCCTTTGCAAGACAAAAATTTCACCCTTCTCTTTTTCTTTGTATCCATATTCTGTAAGATGGAAATGACTTTCCTCTCGATAGCTTCTTGAAAATCAACACCATTAAACTCATATGAACAAGCAATCCAAGAGTTATCCCATGAGTACCCGGAATAAGCAGGTTTGGATGAGCTAGAGGAACTCGATAAATCGGGACAATAGGGCTTGTGTGAGGATAAACTCCTGAAAGACGAGCTTTATTGTGAAAGTGTATCAGGGTATGGGAAAATGGCTCTGGTATTTGGGCTTGAAAAGTTGGTCTCTATCATGGGTCGACTAGTGCTAATGTGGGAGGGTTCACTGACATGTACTGGGCTAGAGTGACTAGGTTGGGTACATTGGGTTAGGCTAGATAAAGGCACATGATCAGTGGTGGAGTTAACTTGCAGAGGAGCTTTAGTACTAGGTAAGTGATGTGACAGCTCAGAAGGGATCGTTTTTGAACTCTCTGAACCATGGGGAGTTAATTTGTTTCTGGGCTCAAGGGTTTTGTTGGCATGGGCAATTGATGGGCGAAGGTTGAAGGGGTCCTCGGATGTCGAACCGACGGGCGACACTGCTAGGCTGGCAACAGGAGTTTGAATTTTCGAGTGATGGACATGGGAAACATTCTCGCCGACAGCCTGTTCATCTACCAAGGACTTCACCGCCGGTGATACTCTAGACTCATCCCCGACAGGCTCCGTTGAAGACCATACCTAGTCCAATGGATCATATTAGGAATCCATTAATCCAATCTCGTAAGGCTTTCCTCCTATATTGGCCTTTACCGCAAGGTTGATGCTGCGCATTGAAGAAGTGAGGATTAGAACCTCAGCTACATCAAATCGTGCCTTGCTACTAGACTCCAAACTCCAATCCACCCATTCTCCTACCTTGGAGGAGATGAAATGGAAGAACTCCTTATTCCAAACATGGGGAAGAACAACCCTAATCAAGACCCAACACAGTTGAAAGCTGCATCACCTTCTTTCCAGGGTCTAAAAACCCTAAAGATATGCTCCATGTCATTTTGTTTTTTATTAAGGAAGTTTAACATCACCTCTAAGGACTGAAACCGAAGAAGCAACAAAACACCACCGATAGGAATAAGGCTGAACAATCTATTTTCTTCATCAGAAAAAGATTCCCTAATTTTACGGCATGGTAAAGAAGCTTGAAGCACACCCACTATCCAATAATAAAGCCATGAGAGGGAATCATATTTGGGAATATAGGTTGAGAATCCATAGGTGTAACCAACTCAGTTCAATCGCCCAAATATGAAAAGGAAAGCTGCATGGCAGCCAGTTCTGGACAAGCTTAGCAACAAATTGAATGCCTGACGTGGTAAATTTCTGTCCATTGGTGGGAGGGTGACCCTTATCAAGGTTGTTCTGTGTGGACTACCCATTTATTATATGTCTATATTTAAGCTCCCAGTGACTGTGGCCAAAAGGATCACTTGCATCCAAAGAGATTTCTTCTGGAACGGCCTTGAGAAATAAAAAAAAGCATGCCTCGTTGCATGGAAGTCTATCGCATCACCAACAGAATCTGGAGTCATCGTCAGACCACCAAGCGATGCAACAAACACTCAAGCTAACATGGACTGTAGTGGATCTACCAACATCGTCTTCTGCCCCCTTGATGAGACAATGAAATGGCTCGACTGCTGTGCCTTCGGTATCCTTACATGCCCCCTAGAGAGACAAGAAGTGCATGACCTGTTTACCTCTAATGGTATGCCCAATGTAGCTGTAAGCGAAATTGAAGGCGAAACGGTGCTAATACATTTCCATAAACCAAATGACAAGCAAGCCTTCCTTTCGGCCATACTGGAGTGGGTTGAAGACCACTTCCAAGTACTCAGGGAATGGAAGCAAGGAGATGGGGCTTATAATAGGAAATGTTGGATTCAGTTGAAGGGAGTCCCATTACAGACATGGTGCAGAAAGTTTTTTCTTAGCCTTAGCAGAAGATTTGGTGACTTGATCAAAATTGCCGAAGCTACTGAGCAAAAAGTTAACATGGAGTACGCATTCATGGAACTACTTACAACAGCCAAGAGCCCCATTTCGTGGGAGTTCAATGTTGATGTTAAGGGACAAAAGCAAATAGTGAAGTGTACGGAAATTCATGAGTCATACGTCCAAAAAATCCCTATTGTAGTGCAGAATCGATCATTCAAGGATCTCATCTCCTTAGATTCAAGCTCTCAAACTTGCAGTAAGAAGACCGATGAGGAAAAAGCATCGGCGCTCAGTCGCCGGAACTAGGACACCAAGCCAAGCAAAGAACGAGGAAACCGAGAAAATAGGAGCCTTGGGAACTGATCCATTTCATTTAATGGAAATAATAGAACAACTCAACGCCCCAGTAGAATCCTCTGAAAAATACCAAAAGACTAAAACTCCTACGGTTTCAAGACACATGAGCTGGACGCGTGATGAGGGTCCAATGAAAGCAACGGCACGCCCCAAAAGTGCATCTTTATCCCTCCCCCGAGGCACTGTTCCACTCCATAACAAATTCAACAGCATGTATTCAGAGGAAGTAGGAGAGTCCTCGTCTACCAGTATAAGAGAGGGCCCCACGAAAATAAGAGATTTTGACGTGTCAGATCAAGTAACCCCACTCGAAGCCGTACCAGAAACAATCCTCTGCCTTAAGTCGCAGTCCAAGTCCTTTGGGCTAGGATCAATACCGTTAACCCCGGTAAGTGTGTCCTATCCTAACCACCAATCCCTATCAGCTTTAATAGAGAAGAAAGTTGCTCATGCCCTCAAAGAGAAGAAGATTCTGAAGAAGAGAAAGGTTAAAACCTTTAATAAATTTACAGGCAGCATCATATCTACTGGGTCTCTCGACGACTCTGATTTTAGAAGGGTTAATAGGAGGCTAATACATGAAGACTCAACCCTTGTGGACCTCCTTAACCCAATTCTGGACTATGAGGTAGAGGCTAATCTTACGATCCAAATCGGTAACCAGTTGGGATGGGAAGATGCAGGTTTGGGTCAGGAGTTAAGATCAGCTGTTAAAGACCTGATTGTGAAGGAAGGAGAGGAGTGGAATAGGAACCAGGATAGTCTATAACTGATTTGTTGGATTGGTTAGTAGAGTGATATATCCTTTTTATATTTAGCCTAATTTCATGGAACATCAGAGGCTTGGGATCAATGAGGAAACGTAACCAGTTGAAAGAACTTATACTTCAGAAGGAAGCAAAACTTGTCTTCATTTGTGAGACTAAACAGACAGGAGTGGACTACCAGTTCTGTAGCAGATTATGGAACCTTGAGAGCCTAGAGTTCAAAGCAGTGGATGCAGAAGGATTGGCAGGTGGACTACTAGCATTATGGGATGGACAGTTCTTTAGGTGCACCCAATCATCACCGTCTAAGAACTGGATCCTAGTTGAAGGCTTCGTCGGCAATATGACGGATAAGATGTCCATATGCTGGGTCTATAGGGATCCAAAAGTTGAAAAAAGAATCGAGATGTGGGAGCAGTTGAAGACTTTAAAGAATTCATTCAAGTCACCATGGCTCGTGATTGGTGATCTCAACGAAACTATTGAGAAAAAAGATCGGAAAAGTAGCAAAGTATGTATCAGAGGTGCTGGGGCACTATGAAGCTTTATGGATATTGTTCAACTTTGTGAGTTTCCCCTTTTGGGTAGAAAATACACCTGGGCAAATAAAAAGGGAGCAAGTAGAATTGATAGAGCCCTAGGGCAAGCTGAATGGGGTGTATCTTTCAAGTCACTACACCTACAAACAGGACCTAGGGGTCTCTCAGATCATTGGCCACTAATTTTGGCTGAAGATAAAGTGGACTGGGGCTTCAAGCCTTTCCGCTTCCAGGACTGCTGGTGGGAAGCAACCAAGTTTGAAGAAGTAATTAAGGATTTCTGGAAGCAATCGGAGGAGGAATATAGAAAGCGTTTCTGTTTTATGAAGAAGCTTAGCTTCGTTCGCAAGAAATTGGCATCTTGGAATAGAAATACCTTTGGTAATGTCAACTCAGAAATTTCTCGTTTGCAAGAGGTAATTGAGGACCTTGATTTGAAGGCTGAAAGCTCACCCCTCTCCCATGAAGAAAAAAAAACGAGAAGTGAAGCAGGGTTGATGTACCATCAGAAGCTAAAGCAGAACGAGATTCTATGGAAGCAAAAATCAAGGATGAAATGGCTCAAATTGGGGGATAAAAATACAAAATTCTTCCACTCCTCTGCATGTGCAAGGGGGAGGAAAAAACGTATTGATATCATCCTTAATAAGGGCGAATCCATCTCTGATCCGGGTCGAGTCAAGGAGGAAGCTGCAAATTTCTTCGCCATGCTCTATAAGGATGATGGGATGATTAGGCCAAAGTTGGGTTCCTTAGTCTTCCCTCGATTAAAGCAAGAAGAGAGAAGTAGATTAGAAGAGCCAATTTCTTTAGACAAAATCAAAGCGGCAGTTTGGAGTTGTGACGTATCAAAGGCACCAGGCCCTGATGGTTTCAATATGGGGTTTTACAAAAGATGTTGGGAGATTGTTAAATCAGATCTCTTTGATCTTATCCAACAGTTTTTTTACAAAGGGCAATTACCGAAGGGGATCAATGTCTCATATATATCACTAATTGCCAAAAAGGAGGGTGCAGAGGATTTTGGTGACTATCGTCCAATTACATTGATTAGTGGGGTATATAAGATAATCTCAAAAATACTATCCAACAGATTGAAGGTAGTAACGCCAAGTGTAATCAGTAATTCACAATATGCCTTTATGAAAGATAGAAACATCTTAGACGCAGTTCTTCTAGCCTCAGAATTCATCCACTCCCTGAAGCTTAGCAAAGAACAAGCAGTTGTATGGAAGCTAGACTTCCGCAAGGCATATGATTCCATTTCTTAGAATTATTTTTTTCAGGTTATGAAGGCAATGGAATTTGGCTCAAAGTGGACACAATGGATAAGAGCATGTCTTGAGTCTTCCACGCTTGCTGTACTTGTTAATGGATCTCCATCCAGACAATTCCAAATGACCAAAAGATTAAAACAAGGAGACCCCCTCTCCCCCTTTCTCTTTCTGATTGCAGCTGAAGGGCTTAAGTCCATGATTGATGCTGCTATTTCTAAGGGATTGGTTGATGGTTTGACAATTCACGGTATCCCGGCAAATTTGATCCAATTTGCAGATGATACGTTGATACTCGCAAAGGCTCAAGACCCATCGTTACTAAATCTAAAAAGAGTACTTAGGTGCTTTGAATTGATTTCGGGGTTTGGAATAAATTTTTTCAAAAGCGGTTTGGCTGGAATAAATATCAACAGCTCTAGAACAAATCAATTGGCAGACTCTCTTCTATGCAAAGTGGAGAAACTCCCTTTCAAGTATCTAGGGCTCCCTCTTGGAGCAAATATGAGGAAATCATCCAGTTGGCAACCGATTATTGACAAGTTCCAGAATAGACTGAAATCATGGAGATCCAGGTTTCTTTCCTTCGCAGGAAGAGTATTGCTTATCAAATATGTCCTTACATCACTTCCCCTTTACTATATTTCTATCTTCAAAATCCCTGCATTAGTGAACAAGAAACGAGTCCAGATCCAAAAAAAATTCTTATGGTGTGGGAGCTCTGAAAAAAAAAAATTTGCTGGATTGCATGGGATAAGATCACCTGTCCAAAAGATTTTGGTGGTCTGGGAATTGATTCTCTTGTAGTTAAAAATACTTGTCTGTGTTTCAAATGGTACTGGAGGCTTCTGCTAGATGCTGATTCAGATTGAATAAGGCTGATCAAGAGGAAATATACTGAGGATGAGATTAAATTGGAACCATCCTTCTCACTAAATCACATGTCCAGTATATGGAGGAATATTCTGCTATGCTCCAGTGAACAAACCTCTCAGAGTAATTCCCTACATAAAAACCTGCATATTCAGATTGGTGACGGCTCTAGAATTTCATTATGGCATGATAAGTGGTCTGAAGTGGGAATCTTAAAAGACAAATTCCCAAGACTTTTTTCTATCTCAACTGATCGCAACGCATCTCTGGCTTCAATATCCAACAATATTTCACTCCTACAGAATCCTTCCTCGTGGCTGAGAAATTTTTTTGAATGGGAAAAGGACGATTGCAGGAAGCTGGAGGAGGTTTTAACTTCAGTGGTAGTGCACCCTCAGTCCATGGATGGATGGGTTTGGGGGTCTAGTAAGCCTAAAGATTACACCGTTAAGGGTGGCAAGGAGTTCCTTCTCAAAGCAACACAAAATCATACCTCCTCTCCAAATGTATGGCTGAATTTATGCCCACCTAAAGTGGAATGCTTCTTATGGTAGGTACTTAATAATGAGATTGTAGTGAAAGCAAACTTGCTCTCAAGAGGAATTATCTCCAGGGATGAAGCTTTATGCCCGTTATGCTCAGAAGAACTGGAAACTAGTTGTCATCTTCTCCTCCACTGTCACAGATCATGGAAATTCTGGCAAAAACTCTGCCATTGGTGGGGCATCACTTGGACTACTCCTCTGTCTATAAGGGAGTGGCTGCTACAATGGCCTTGGCTGGAACAAAATCTGTCTTGCAGGGCATCTTGGATGATACTCGGCGTGGCAGCAATATGGTCATTATGGTTAGCTAGGAACAGGGTGGTCTTCGACAAAATAGACATAGCATGGGAGGGATTGTTTGATCTAACCATTGCAACGGCATCCTGGTGGATTAAAAATCTACAACCAAGCTTTCCCTATGCTGCCCACAACATCATAGCCTCAGTGGACTCGTTAAAACAGTGGAAGGGAGTGTTACGTAAATTTGATTGAGCAGTTACATGCTTCCTACCCTCTTTCTCTTTTCTGACAACTGCTTTCCTTGTTGTAATTTAGGACCCTGAATGTGGAGTAAGGGTTGGTCATTCTCAAATGACAGTCTATATTGTATTCTTTAAAAGTACTAAATAAAATCATCGATTAGCATCAAAAAAAAAAAAATCTGGAGGCATTGGTATACTGTACATGGCCATCATGAATCAATGTTTATTATATAAATGGCTTTGGAGCTTCACTCATGCACCTGAGAAGTGTTGGGTGGAGGTGATAAAAAATAAGTGTATGATACAAGGTACTGAGCTATGTCCGTAGTTTTCTCCTAATAAAGCTTCCACGTCTTGGCGAGATATTATACTTTCTGGCTCTCATAACAGTCAGACCATAGTCACATAATACGCTTAAATTGTGAGGTTCGGCGTACTGGTTCGTTCGAACCCAAACGCGGTACGTGAGAGTACTGGTACGCTTGGGTACGCGAACCAATTCGCTTCCAGCAGCGAACTGACACTTCCTGAGGTTGAAGACGAATTCCTTTGGTTTTAATGACTTTTGCTCCCTCTCTTTTCTTTGGGAAAACGAAACGTGTCTCAACCTATGGTTCTGAAACTCCAGAATTGTCAGAGATAGCAAGAAAGGTATTATCTCAGCCTATCAGTAGTTCTTCAGCAGAAAGAGCATGGAGTACTTATTCTTACATTCACAGCGTAAAAAGGAATAAGCTTAATTGTTCAAGGGCTGATAAATTAGTCTTCGTTCATTCTAACATTCGAGTGCTATCAAGATATTCAGAAAGCTACAAGAAGGGACCTTACAAAAAATGGGATATGGATCATGATGATTCTTATTTGGAGGAAACTTCGACAAGACATGAGGAGATGAGATGGGAGTACTTGGATGGTGATGTTCCCGGAACTTCAAGGCTAGAGGAAGATGTTCCAAGACGTGACAGAGATAC
>JAKUCV010003768.1:0-108295 GCA_028386065.3 Turnera subulata
TTTTATTAAGTCTTCCGCTGTGCATACTTTTGCTATTATTGGGCCATTGGGCCGATTGTGTTATTGTTATCGTTTTTATTATGGGCTGTCGAGCCCGGATATTTGTTGATTACACTGTATGCTGAGTCATGTTGGGTTGGGTTGTCACAGTTCCGGCTCGTGTTTACTGTGTACGGTAAATACGGGTAGGGGCGCTTCAAGGACCTCACTTAATATTTTATATGGCCATTAGTTTCAATTCTTTTTTTTCTTACAGATTGGTTGAGCAGCAAGTTTAATGCGTATACTGTTAAAAAAAATTTAAACCATACAATAATATAAAAAAAATAAAATTTATAAAAAAAATATATTTTATTAAAAAAATACTAACCAAGCCCGTGGAATTCACGGGTAGTGAACTAGTAATAGGTAAGATGCGGAGGAGAATTATGGTCCAATATTCTCCCACCATGTCCGCAACAATCGAGGAAGAAAATTAAGATAAGCACAAATATTTAGTTCCACGCCGATGACTCCACAAAATTGGGGAAACTGGTTAGAAATTGAGCGAGTCAGAATCGGGAAATCTACCATTCTGTTTTTAAACATACTCTTCGTCCTAAAAATTTACTACTATGTCTCAAAAAAAAAAACACTACTAACCAATATTACAATTGGTGAGAATGATAGAGGGAATCAGGTATGAGTTAACCCTTTACCCTCTAACCAACATTGTGTACACGGCGGCGACGGCGTTCAACGATACAAGTATAGAAATTCAAAGTAGACATTGAGCTGCTCCTAAAAGTATAGAAATTCAAATTAGCCCTGGAGAGCCGAATTCAAATTAAAAAATACTCCCTCCTTTCCATATTAATTGTAGTTCTAGGAATTGTGTTTTGTTTCAAATTAATGCATTGGTATATTCAATATATGTCAGATTTCTTTTCCAATGATAGGACTTAAAAAGGTTAGTAATATTGTAAAAAAATAATTAATGAAAGGATTAATTTAGTATATTTATCACAATTTTTACTATGAGTGATTTCTTAATTCTTGTGCCAAAACCTTAAACGACAATTAATATGAAACGGAGGGAGTAATTGCATAAAATTTCCGCCATCATCAGTTCAACTTTTGCCAAGATTCATTCGATGTTATTGATTTATTTCTTCGTCGTAAACCGCAAACGTACCATACCTTGAAACTTGAAACTATGATAAGGACTCCTCGTGCTCCGCTCTCTCTGTTCTTGGTTCTGTAGCCACTTTCACTCGTGCCAACTTCTTTTAACCTACTTTTTATAAAATTAATTTGATTATCTAAAAACATAAAACAATGGCAAGACCAGAACCAAAGCCACTAATATTTGTCTCTCTTTTAATCATTATCACGCTATGGTATAAACACTGGTTAAAAGAATGGTTACATCAGCGTAGCTATTAAAAAACGCTACTTGTTGTAAATGAAGGAATAGAAGAGGAGTAGGAGATGAGCAGAATAATGGGAAGAAGGAAGAAGAAAAAGAACAATTTTCACCGGCAAAAACCATACCCAGCTCTTTCATTTCTCTCTGTTTTATACAAAAAGAGGTAGGAACAATAGTTCATGACATTCATTTAAAAACACATTTTTATAACACTACTGTTATTCTTAAAAAAATTTTCTTCACTTCACAGCACGACAATTCTTTATAAATCTGGGAAGTCAGAACTAAGCCCAGGAATCGAATTTTTTACTTGTAATGATCGTGTATTTCAAAATTTTTCTTTTCGATTATATATCTGGAGCCTAAATGTGCCTTGGGCAGTTATGCTGCTACTCATGTGGTATTAAACAACTTGGACATCAGTCGGATGCTCAATGATGCCACGGTAATATTACCTTAGAGGCTAAGACACATGATCTAATGCAAAACTTGAGACCCTAAAATGTCAATGACCCTCGAAACTAATATGAAGTAGAAAAACATGTCAGTATTTGTATAATGATGTTCAGAGAGTACAAATTTCCCGTCTTTTTGCTCCACACACTCTAGCTATATGGTAGAATTTTATTTTTTTTTTAATGAGAAGCTGTGATAGTAAATATTGATGGCTCTTAATCTGGCTTCCGTCATTATATGAGATAATATCTATGTTATAAAAGTACTGTTACCGTGTTTTGTTATGGAAAACTTTGGTCCATGGTTTCCAAAATTCTCTCCAATGGTCCCTCCACTAAATGTATGTCTACGTTAATCATAGATTGAGTTATTAGAAAGCATTATTTTTGTAGGGACAAGCCCAAATGGCGTCCATCACTCGGTGAAATTTGGTTAGTGTGAAGCAACCTGGATTTGTTGATTTATCCGTCGGTTAAAACTTGAAACTCTCCAACAAGTGTTGTTGCATTCTCATTAAGTTGAGAGTTCGAACTCTATTAATCGTAAACACTCATTGAGCTCTGCGGTTTGTCCTGATCCTGGATTGGAGGCCCTGAGTTTCAATTATATTAAATTTAATAAATTGAGTCTAAGCTTGTAAAGTTTGTCTCGTTTAGGTTGTGAATTTGGACTTGTTTAGGTTCTGGAAATGAGTGAGCCTGGCTTATCTAGACTTAAGTTCTAAAAATATTTTAACTTCCATCATTATTTAACTAATAAAATACTTCTATTTTAATAATTAGCATGATTCAATTCATAATTTTTTAACAACTATATATATATATAGTAATTAGTGAGTTGGCTCGTTTTTGGCTTTGAAGACCTACTAAACAAGATAACCATGGATCAAACTCGAAGCGAACCCACACTTATAGAAATCTTATTGACCCAAGCCTGAGTTTAGTTTTTACACTAAGGCAAACATGAACGAGCTGTATAAAGCTCGTATCGGCTCGACTCGACTCATTTGTAGTCCTGCACCAATAGAGAAGTCAAAGAACCATCTCGATTTAAAAAAATTAAATTATTAGGTAAAATTTCAGAATTATTTTTTTATTTAGTATCGAGGTTAATTAAATTTTTTTCTTATTGATGTTTGTTTTTCGAAACCAAAGCTTGATGTGAGTACCAACTTCAGGTTGACCCAAATGGTAGGTTTTGGGTTCGAATCCTCGCGTAATGTAGAAAATCTCCAGTGGGAGGGTTACTCACCATAATCATATATGTGACCTGAGTCGAATTTAGATTAGTCAAGGGAAAGCTCCGGATTGTAGATGAAAACTAAAAAAAAGCTTCATGTGGGTTGCATATATTGTCAAAGTTACAAGCTATACATACGCTCCTGTGTAGACTGTACGGTGTCCTCTTTAACAAGGATATGTTAATAATATACAATATATACTATCAAAAAAAAAAAGAAATATACAATATATGCTGTTAGGTGTTAACGGCATGAACGAATCTGATAATAATAATGTTAATATTTTTAACATAAAAGCAATGTTATTGTCCTGACGTTTTGCAGAATTCCACCTATATAGGCCATAGGCTAGGCTACTAGTAAGATATGCGATCGGATAAAAAGGCCTAAAATTCTTCATCTCCACTACAAAGGCACTTGTAATGTAGTACTCCAAGGCACACACCTTTTCAGGACTGCGGTACATTACGAGGCACTTTAAGAAGAGCATATCCTGAACATGCCAGCGCGCCCTTTTTAGAACTTATCCCTTCAAGCAAAAGGTAATCTCGTAAACCCATAGGAAAAAGGCAACCTATTCTCATTCTCATGGCACCTTTTTAACGAGGTTACATTACATGGGGATAAGTAGGGAAATTACTTCTCTTCCTTTTTTGTTGTTTTCTGTGGAGATTGAAGCAATAGCTAGGTCCCAACATTGAATGGTAAACATTTTTCTTGTTCTCGATTTAGTTGTCACCAGTATAGGATATCTATACCATCGCCGGTGGTGGCCCAGTGGTAAAGTTCTTAGCTTGCGGGTTCGAGTCTCCGCGTTTCCAGTCAAGTTCCATAATAGTGTGATGTGGTTGAATATGGCATTCCACACTGTGGGGTGGTGGCTGTGAGCCCGGGGTCTCCCGACACTATGACACGTAGCAGGCGAGGGCGTCCGCTGGTGCCCCAGTGGGCGATCTCTCCTATGAGGAGGTCTAATGCCAAGATATAACCAGTATTGACCGGGGCCTGGACCGACGGGGCGATGATGACACCACTGATGCTTTTTTTTTTTCGAAAAAAAAAGTAGGATATCTATTTTGTAGGATCCGAATTCTATTTTATTCGTTGGTTATTACATTGTAATCATTCTTTATATGTAAAGTTTTGTTTTCATCTTTAGCTTATATCCTTTGCGAATTTGGGGTCAAGATCAATGTTAAAACTGACTTGCAATTTGCAATACTGTATCCGTACGTAATTCTAAAACAGAAAGATCATTAACAGAAAATACTTTTTGTTTGTATTGACAAAAAAAATGTGATTGTGATGTTGTTATATTTTAAATTACTGTCCTACATCTACACATAAAAGGTACAAATTCTTTGTCATCAGGCTATTCTTTATGCGATTTCAACAGTACAGATCTTCCACACCATGATGTCGTGATCAATTGAGATTTTTTATGAGTTTTTTTTTTTAATTGAGCTTTCCCAAAATTATGCTTAAAGTGGTTACTTTCTTAATGCATGTATTGTCATCGCTTTCAATTAAAGTGACACATTATAATGTCGGAACAATTCCTAGGGATTCATGTTAATATATACTTAATCTTTAGATGTCGAATTCATGTAGTACAGCATTTACTTCTCGTTAGTATCCTTCTTTTTTTTATTATTTTTTAAACGAAGAGGAGTAGGCAGTAGGCAGAAAACACAAAATTGATTTTCAAATTTTTTGCTTGCATAATTATGATTTTTTTGTATTGTAAGGCGGCATTTTTGTTCATTTTTTTTAATTCAATATATTTTAAATATTTGGAAGATAAGAAATTTAACACTTATTCTAATTAAAATCTATTATATATATATATAGCAGAGACATGGTTCAATAGTGATTAAAGTAGTGATACATGGCAATTTAAAAGGATATGAAAAGAATATGTGGCTCAATATCAGTTATATGTTTGATTGTTTGAGGCTTTTTTAATTTTTTTTATTCAAATTATCACTTCAAAATAATCTCTTATAAAATATTTCTCTTTTTAAAAATAGTGATATTGAAGTTCTCTTTTTTAATTCAAATTATCATTTTTAATGAAACGCCCCGACCCGTATTTACCGTACACAGTAAACACGTGCCGGAACTGTGACGACCCAACCAAAACAAGCCCAGCATACAGTGTAAACAACAGGAACACGAGCTCAACAGCCCAAAATAAAAACAACAATAATCAACATAACCGGCCCAATGGCCCAATAATAACAATACAATGCACAGCGGAAGACTTAATAACTCACAATAACACTGTATGCGACATAGATGCAAACTATGGATCCGAGCCCTGTCCAAGGGATAACGCCGCAGCCTGTCTGGAATGCACCAATCCTGTACAACAAATAACTCATCCTACGGGAAGAAAGCCCGCAGGTGAGGGGTGAGTCCGAAGTACTCACCGACGAAGGATAAACAGTGATATGCAAGCAACCGTAATACAGTAAAGCAAACACAAGCAAATCAACAGCACATCTCAAATATGACTGAGCCAAGACCAAAAGAATACTTAACATAATTTCCAATTTTATTTTCCGGGCCCCCGTCACTGGACAAGCTAGGGTCGTACCAGGTTATCAATTAATTCCGGATGTCAGGTCAAAGAACCATACCATATTTCACTATACCGGGACCACGTCCCAAAACCGGATATTTGGTATATCCAAACCACTGGGTATTCGGTATACCCCAACCACAGGCATCAACATGCCAATCGGATATTCGGTATATCCGAACCACTGGGTATTCGGTATACACCAACCACAGGCATCAACATGCCAAGCGGATATTTGGTATATCCGAACCACTGGGTATTCGGTATACCCCAACCATAGGCATCAACATGCCAACCGGATATTTGGTATATCCGAACCACTGGGTATTTGGTATACCCCAACCACAGACATCAACATGCCAACCAAATCAAGTAACCAAACCAAGTAACCGACCATAGCATCTCAAAATTAATTTTCAAACCATCGGGTCGTACCACTACTTACCACGTGATAATTATGTCATCATCATCCAAAAACCAAATCTCAAATCAACTACCAATTACCATTTTCTTATTCCCAATTATCCATATCACAGTTTATTCCGACAAACTAGTCACAACACAGTCTATCGACATCAAACACAATATCCAAATCAGTCAAACAATTATCCAACTTTTTATTAACTCGAATTATACGACAGACCAATCCATCAATAGTTTCATAGCATCAATCATTCACAACCCAACATCAATCGCAACACAGTATCTAAGAAACCATTAACAGTCAACCTAGCAGTTCAATCAAGCAGGACAATATCAGCGTATCACACTCAAAACCAACATCAACAATCCATATTATCAAATAACCAACAAATATATATATATCATCACAATTTTCCAATATTCATTTTCTCAAATTATTCAACTTTCCATTATCACAAGTTAATCCACAGACCCAACCAATCAACAGTCTCATAACTCCAATTAATCACAATTAACAGTTCAACAATTATCCACAATTTCCACTAGTTCAACAACACAGTCCAGCAACAGCAACAACAATAACCATCACAGTCAAATAACTATCAAGGATCATCTCAGTAGTTCAATCAAACAGTAAATCACACAGTATTACAGGCACATATCAAGGGTTATCCATCCTCACCTTGGCCGATTACTCAACTCCGGAAACAATGACCGGTCCGATGCAGGCTCCTCGAGAAACTGCCCGATATCCAACCTAGGCGTCGGTCGACGGGGCAGCGTGGTCGGAATGGCGCGGGGGCGCGAGCACGACGGCAAGGAGGAGGCGAGGGCGGCACGGCTGCTGTCGTTGGTGTGAAGGCCCTCTCCCCGAGGGACCCACCAAACTCAGGTATTGTTACATCACTCCCTCTGCCCGATTAAATCCTTTACCATGCTGCAGCACTAGGGATTCGAACTCGGGACGTGATGCTTTTTATCCCCCTCAAGGAGAGCACCTTCACCAACTCATCTGCAGATGAATTGGTGAAGGTGCTCTCCTTGAGGGGGATAAAAAGCATCACGTCCCGAGTTCGAATCCCTAGTGCTGCAGCATGGTAAAGGATTTAATCGGGTGGAGGGAGTGATGTAACAATACCTGAGTTTGGTGGGTCCCTCGGGGAGAGGGCCTTCACAAAAAAGGCGCCTTTGTGAGGCCCTTCCCCGAGGGACCCACCATATTCAAGTATTGTTACATCACATCCCTCAGCCCACACCTCTTGGGTTTAATCCTTTACCATGCTGCAGCACTAGGGATTCGAACTCGGGACGTGATGCTTTTTATCCCCCTCAAGGAGAGCACCTTCACCAATTCATCTGCAACTATGGACGCCCGTACCCCAATTAAATAAAAATAAAGTAATTAAATGAAAAAGAGTTACCAAAATACTCTTTAAACCCGGGGTACAAAACCGATGCTTCGGCATACAAACATTTTCCATGAAAATGTATTAACAACGAGATGTCATAAAAGTAAATGAGATCAACCGGCTTAACAAGTAGCAAGCCATCACGGCATCACGCCGACATAATATCACAAAATCAACTCCGGCTAACTGCCGATATAGAGATAAAATATTTATGACATCTCGAGTTATTTATCATGCAGCGGAAGATGAAAATAATAATAATACTCAAGATAGATAAATATCATGCATATGGCCCTATGGATCCCACCGAGAGATAAAGCACAACTACCTGCTGAAGTGACTACGTCTGATCTCCGAGTCAAAGGTATAAGTGAGTCTGTACGCTAACTAAAGTCTGAAAAAAACAACGGTGGCGATTATGTGAGTCGCCTACTCAGTGAACATTAAAATTCTAAGTATACATGAAAGTGAAGTCATGCTCGTAGGGTGAGTAGCTCACGAGCACAAGTACAGCATACAAGCAAATCAGAATCACACACCAACACATAAGCACCTTATTGTATTATTGTTCTTATTATTTAGATTTAATGCGATATTTTAATTATTATAATTATTATTTTTATCATTATGGGCCCTCTACTGTGAGTCAAGTCTCGGTAGCGCATCTGATCAGATCAGGGTGTGAAACCCAAATGTCGAACCTCAGAAGGGGTAGATTCTGAGGCCAAAAACCACTGATAAGTCTCGAGTGGCCGCTAGCTACCTGAGGGTGCACTCAGACACACCTAACCGGTGCAAGTCTTCCAGGGGTGCACCTACATCCCCTGGGCATGCTAAACAGCATAATGTGTCCCGAGGGTACCCAACCCTCCCTCGGGGCTACCAACCGACGCCACAGTAGAATTTAGTATTTTTATTCTTAATTACACTTTACATTTCTGTTGAAGTACATTATGTCTTTCAGGGAAGTGTGAATGGTATGTGTCCCTGTTTATTCCGGGCCTGCGGCCCATAACCATACAATATCACCAAAGCAGTTTTTTTCATAACAGTTTTTCATATAGAAATTAGGCATGTGAGAACAATCAGGTATACAATTCCAATCATCGCATGTAGCAAACAAGGCAAGTAAATAGCAAACCACACCAACATGCATTCACAAAACATATATAAAAGACTTGTAATGTCACCTCAAAATGCAGATTATGACTTCTTCCCGATCCGAGTCTACAGCTCCCAAGGTATCTCCCGTGCCTGATTACCGGCACATAATATAATCACTAAACCAATTTTTTTTAGGAATAAAAACGTGTATGTATGCTAATGATATGTTTCAATCGAGTAACTCCCGACCCTAACTATCCGATTATAAGATTTCCGGGTCTAAGTCCGAAAGGATATTTTCTCATCTATATCTCCAACGATTAGGAATCTAAGGTTCATCGGTTTAAGTCCATTAAAAATTCTCGGACCTAAAGCCCGCTAAATTCTTAGTCACAAATTCCGGGCCGTGGCCCACCTTCTAACGTCCATATTTTACCGATTATGAAATTGGGCTTCAAGCCCGTTATTAATATCCGTGAGTTTAATTATTCGTGATAAGGTTCTAAATCCGTAACTTAAGAATCCAATTAAACATCCTAAGCCTCAAATTGAGATTATTGGGCCTGGGCTCGGTTTTTCCTAAAAACCGTCCTAAGGTTGTTTCCGAGCCCAAGAGTAGATCGGCCTATGATCTATTCGTGTCGGTAAGTCTTCCCGGCCACACACTCTAACTCTCCGCTCTCGGAAATCCACGATTCATTTAATAAAAACATAAAAGTGTATTTCGGTAAATAATTCGAAATTCATGTACAAGACGAAACCGAGACAAAACAGAGGATTAATACCGTCTAAGTAAGAAATATGTGTCGTTGGACAGAGTTCGAGCCTTCGCCGGAAAAATTCCCGAGCTCGCCGGATTTCGGTCAGCCCTCGCCGGGAAAATCCACAACAGGCTACCAAACCCGAGCACCCACAAATCGACATTCAATCCAAACAATCAACTCACAGAAACATCAATTTAACAAACAGGTAAAGAATTAAAGGATCAAATCCTTACTCGGAAATAGTTTGGCACTGCCAGAACCGAATCCATGCCATGGAGTCTCGTTCATAATCAAAATTCGAGAACCCCAACCAATCAACAACCACGGCAGCTCTACCATGATTCAACAACACAACCCGCCATCAACAATAACCTCATCACTGCCGCCGCCCTCAACAACCTAAACACCACCCAATTCCAAAACAGCAACACCCATCAACCTTCAAAACCAATATACAACAACAAAATGAAGAAGAAGGAAGAAGGAAGGAGTCGACCCGAACACAGACCCGCCTCAAACAACCACCACCGAACTCCACACCCAACAGCACAACACAACCGCACACAACCAACATCCCCGCAACCCGCAACAACAAAACCACCATCCAAAAAGAAACCCGATTAGAGGATCATCACTCGGGGATGCAAACGATTGAGGAGAAGAGAAACAAAAACAAGGAGAGTGGCGAGGCAAGCTTACCAGACGGTGACACAAACAGCATCGGCTCCCCGTCACGCTGCAAGTCCGAGCCCAGACCTTGAACCGGACCCCCGCCTCCTCCCTCAGCTCGACAACGGCGGCTCGACTTGAACTGGGGCGACGGCGTGTACAAGTGTGACGGTGGCCCGAAGGAAAAGATGAAGAAGAAGAGGAAGTGAGAAGGGGGAAATTGGTGGCAGCGGTTTGGAAAAACAAGGGAAGAGAGGGAATGGGAGCATAGAGGCGGCCGGGAGAGAAAAAGGAAGAGAAGAAAAAGAATGGAGAAAAAGAGAAGGAAAGAGAAAAGAAGGAGGAGAGAAGAGGTGAAGATGGTGGAGAATCAAACCGTTGAGGGAGGTAGTGGAAGACAGGGGCGTTGTGGGGGAGACATAGCCGTTGGAGCGGCGGCGGCAAGTGCAAGAGCAACGGAAAGAAAAGGAAAGTAAAAAAAAAGAAGAGAAGAAAGAGGAGAAGGGAAAGAAAGCTTTTAGGGTTGGCCGGCTCAGCCCCGAAACGACGTCGTTTCGGGCTGAGGCGCGGTCAACCCACTTCAGTCAACCTTTTTTTTTTTTAATATAACCCAAAACGACGTAGTTTATACTAAAACTACGATAAACGTCGTGTTTCGTCCAGAAATGCATTTTAGGCCCGACCAAACTCAAACGCAACGTTTTACCACTCATAAATAATGAGTCCAACGGAAAATAATTTAATTTTTGTTTCTAAAAACCGAGATCCGAATTTTGTAAATCGAAAACGAAAACCGGGGCGTTACAGTTGGTGAGGTCGTCGGCTGCAGTAGGGTGGTGGGTCGGACGGCTCTGCTCGCGGGTTGTCCTGTCCAGCCGGCGGCACGGAACGAAAGCGGGTGAGGGTAGCGTTCCAGAAGAGGCAACGCATCTGGCTGGCGCGCGACAAGAAGAGGAAGGAAAGGAGGTGACGGCGGTGATGGGTGGTCCGACGCGTGTGGCGGCTGTGGCTCCTGCTCTTCTTCTTCCCCTTTTTTTTCCTTCATTTTTTCCTTCTTCCGATTTCTTATCTGATTTTCATTCCTTTTTTTTTCCTTATTTCTTTCTTTTTTTTTCCTTATTTCTCCTCTCCTTCCCTCGGTTCTTCTTCTTTTTTTTTTCCTTCTTTTTTTTCCTTTTCCTCTCTTTTTCTTTTTCTCTCTTTTCTTTTCTTTTTCTCCTCTTCCTCTCCTTCTGCTTTCTTCTTCACGGTTATAAAGATGGAAACTAAACTATTCAGCCTGTGACTCATTAATAATGCAGCTTGTCTGCATTATTAAGCGAGTCCAGTCCGGACCAGAAAATAACTGATACCCCCTTAGTTATTTTTCCAGTGTGATTTTCCGAAAAATTCCGAAACCCGAAAAATACCAACTTAGGCCCCAAAAATCCACGGAAAAATCACGAGCGCGGGAAAACTCTCGGTTTCAAAAAACGACGCCCGATTTACCTTGAATTAATTACCCAAGATTAATTCAATAGTAAATCACGGTAAAAAGACTTTTATAGTCCCGGTAAAAATCCAAAATTTTACCCGGGCTGTTATATTTAATATAGTAATAAGATTTATTAGTTTTACTGAATGCATGTAGTCTCTCTCATACTAATATAGTTTTCTCCAAATCAAACTCTTAAAATAATTAACCTTTGAATTGTATCTTTTCATATAAGTGAGTATTATTATTATATTTTTATAATCACTTTCTTTTCTATCCTATGTTTTTTTAACTAATTAATTTTTTTATCTATGGAGAAAAAACCATTTAATCTTTCTTAATTGGATGAAATTATTGTTTTTTTTTCGTTTAATACATCCTCATTTGATTTGTCTCTCTTAATAAATATTAATGCATCATTATTGACCCCGTGTGTCTCACGGGGTATTGTACTAGTTGAAGCGCCCGTATCCAGATTTTTAAGAAATAAAACAATTAAATGAAAGGAATACCCTTGAAACCCGGGGTACGTAAACCAGTGCCTCGGAACACAAACATTATCCATAAAAAACTTATTAACACCGAGATGTCATAAAATGTAAGGAAATAAACCAGCCTAATAAGTCATAAGCCAACCCGGCAAAGCGCCGAAATAATATCATAAATCAGGTCCCGGCAAACTGCCAACAAAGTAATGAACCAATTATGACATCCCAAAATAAGTCTTAGGCAGCGGAAGATGAATATCATAAGATCGTGATAAATAAAACAACATGCATATGGGTTCTATGGATCCAACTGAGAGATGATGCACAACTACCTGCTGAGGTATCTGTGTCTGAACTCCGAGTCGAAAGATAGAGGCGAGAACAGCACGCTAATTAAGGTCTGAAAAACAACGGTGGCAATTATGTGAGTCGCCTACTCAGTGAGCATTAAAATTCTATGTACACATGAAAAGTGAAGTCATGCTCGTGGGGTGAGTTGTTCACAAAAACAAGTATAGCATACAAGCAATATTAGAATCACACACCAACACATAGTCATCTTTTTGCATTATTGTATTTATTGTTTAGTTTCAACGTATTTTGTTATTATTCTGGGCCTTCCACTATGAGTCAAGTCTCGGTAGCGCATCTGATCAGATCCGGGTATGAAACCTAAGTGTCGAAGAAGGGGTAGATTTTGAGGTCAAAAACCACCGATAAACCTCGAGTGGCCGTTAGCTCCCTGAGGGTGCGCTCAGACACACCTAACTGGTGCAAGTCTTCCAGGGGTGCACCTACCTTCCCCTAGGATACCCATGCTAAACTGCATAAAGTGACCCGAGGGTACCCAACCCTCCCTCGGGGCTACCGGTCGACTTCACAGTAGAATTTAATATTTTATTCTTAGTTGTTCTTTACAGTTCTGTGTGCCATACATTATGTTTTCCAGGGATGCGTGAAATTTATGTATTATTCTCATATCCGGGCCTTTGGCCCATAACCTCACACTATCGCTAAAACATAATAACATGTTATATTCCATAGCAATTACTTATACCGAAATTAGACATGTGAGAGCAAACAGGCACATAATCCCAATCACCGCATGTAGCAAACAAGGCAAGTAAACTAACTAACCACACCAACAAGCATTCACAAAACATGTGTAAAAGACTTGTAATGCCACCTCGAAAAGTTGATTATGACTTCTCCTCGAGCCCGACTCCTCTGCTCCGGAGGTATTACCCGTGCCTGAATACCGACACACACAATAATCACTAAACAATTTAAAATGCAAAATCGTGCATGCATGCTTAGGGTATACTCAATCCGAGTAATTCCCGACCCTGACTATCCGATTAAGAAATCTCTGAGTCTAAGTTCATAAACAGGTTCTCGGGCCTAAGGCCAAGTCCATACTAACCAATTATGAAATTGGGCTTCAAGCCAGTTTCTTAAAGTCCATAACTTATTTAATTGTTATTAGGCCTTAAGTCCATATCTTTAAGTCCATAAAAATATTCTAAGCTTTATAATTATATTATTGGGCCTGGGCCCGGTTTTCCTAAACATCGTTCTAAAGTTGTTCCCGAGCCCAAGAGTTGATCGGCCTAAAATTCTATCTGTCTCGGTAAGTCTTCCGGCCACACTCTCTAACTCTCCACTCTCGATAATCTACTAATCTCATATAGAAGTAAAAGTATATACACCCGATAAATCCATTAAAACATATACAAATGAAACCGAGACTAAACCGGGAATAAATACCGTTTAGTAGTCGAAGAACAAAAAATATATCCCGCCGGACAGAACCCGGACCTTCGCCGAAAAATTTCCCGAGCCTCACCGGATTCCGGTCAGCTTCGCCGGAAAAGTCAAAGCCAAGAAAAACAAGCCTCAGCAGCACTACTACCACAATCCATCTGCCACCATCCAACAATCATCCAATTAACAACAAACGACCACCAGCAACAACACGAATTTAAGAAATTGTGGTATAGAATCCTTACCGGAATAAGAACAAGTGGGTCGTCACTGCCCACTGTCCACAGCTCCAAGACGAGTCCAAAAGGCATGACGAATCACCTGACTACAAGCTCTACCACCGGAAATCAGAACCACCAGCAACAGACCGCCATCAAGTACATCGCCATCCCGTGTTGTCAATTCCAAAATCCGACCATAACAACCCCCACGCATACGCCGAGCCCACCACCCAACAATTACCGGCCACCAACAAGCGCACACATACCGTCATCGATGAACCACTAACAATTTAAAGAGACGAGTGAAGGAAGAAGAAAAGATAGGCGGCGAGGCTTACTAGTACGGCGACGACGCGATGGCGGCAACACCTCGTGCATGCCTCCTCTTCACAGCCGCGGACGGCGATGGCGGCGTACACCCAAACTCGATCCTCGAGTTCTCCGCCCAGTCCTCACTTGGCGTCCCAACCCGCCTCGGTGCAGCAGCGGAGACAAGTGAAGGAGAGGTGATCGTCGACGAGAGTGGAAGATGGCGTTGGTGTCGGCGAGAGAGAAAGGGAATGAGTGAGGAGTTTCGGGAATGAAATTGAGGGGAGAAGAAAAGGAAAAGATGAGAAAAGAAAGAGGAGGAGGTTGTGGGGTTGATGACCGTTGGCATCATGATGGAGGGGAGCAGATCGTGGAGAGAAGAGCCATTGGAAGCGGCGGAAAAAAAAAAAAGAAAACAGGAAGAGAAGGGAAAAGTAAAAGAAGAATAAAGAGGGGGTGCCTAGAGCTTGACCCAGTCAGCCAAAACGATGTGTCGTTTGGTTTGGCTTGGTCAACCCGCCCAGGTTGACCCATCCCTAGGGTTGTTTTATTTTTATTTTTTTCCCTCTAACCCAAAACATCGTAGTTTAAACTAAAACTACGATCAACTTCGTGTTTCATCCAGAAACGCATTTTACATCCGACAAAACTCGAACACGACATATTACCCACTTAAAATTAATAACTCCAAGGAAAATAAATTTTATTTCCGTCACTAGAGTCTAATTTTTTTTAAATTAAGGATACGAAAAATCGGGGCGTTGCACTAGTAATAAGTATATACTAACTACTACAGTATTTTTTATCGGGTAAAAGCGACATATATAATTACACAGTTATTAAAGTTCATTCAGTCAGCTAAGCATAACATACTGTGCAAAACTACCAATTAGCTAGCCAACGAGGGTTGGCTTAGTTGGTTGAAGTTTAGCAAGCACTCCCATTAGGTTGAGAGTTCGAACCCCACTGACCGTCCCTCTTGGTGGGTAATCTCTAAATACCACTGTAAGCGCTCGCTGAGCCTGGTCCCCTCAACCTAAACTTTTTTATTAAAATGTGAAATGTAAATAATTATTTTAATCATTTTGAGTCTTATATAGTGTCATGGATTTTTGTGGAGTCGGATTCTAAACAGGTGGTGGAATGGATAAACGCCGGAGGGACTGGACGTTAATCTTGCAAATTAAACGGCTCCTCCTTGGCTTTATGGAAGTTTTGGTGTGTCATGTAAATAGGCATGCTAAACAACTGCAGATATTTTGGCTAAGTTTTGTTTGAGGGCGGAAATGGGTGTTTGCAGCCCACTGTAGGAATTTTGGGATGTAATTACACATGAAAAGCTTAAATGAAATAAATTTATCTTTGTACTGTAATTTGGTTGGATTTCATCCATTTGTTCATTATGTTTTTCATATTTTAGTGACAACTTTCGATGCCACATCAACAAAGTGGGGCCATTTGTCAACCAATTAAATGAACAGGACAAGTGGGGCGGGCGAATTTGGACTAATGTGGTATTATAAAAATTGCGACGTCATAAAATATCGCCGGATTCCGCTCAAAAAGACCAAAATATGAAAATGTGGTGAACAAATGAATGAAATCTAATCAAATTACAATATATGACTGAATTCTAAAATTAAGAGAATATAAGAATGAAACAAGACATTTTTTTTTTATATAGGAGCATTCTTCATTCATATAAACAAATCAAAAGATCTGATGATATATAATTGAAGATCTAATCGAACAAAAGCATGATGAAAATTTAACATAAGAATTTTTCTCAACCTACTACAAAGAAACACACAACGAGATCTATATCTTTCAAAGGAGGATTTACAACACCACTCTGCTCTCGCTGGCGTCATAACCTGTATTGTCCGTGCAACAACCACCAAGCCAATAGGTGAAGGTGATGCATACCTCTGTGGGGGAAAATATCTCTTTGTTGGTGAACTTTTGCAGTAGACAGAGAATTGTTCTTCAAGTTGAATCTTCCTCCATGGGTTTTAGCTCCCATAGTCTTATTGAAATCATAAAAAACGAGCAAAACCACAAAAAGTAGGGCTAAACTCACAAAAGTGAGACAAAACTCACAAAAAGTGAGACTAAGTCCGCAAAAAGTGAGAATAAAATAACAAAACTGAAAAACTAAAGAGAAAAAAAACTAATTGGTGGGGAGCTTACCGGCGGAAAGAGAGTCGTCGGCGGCAGCCCCAAGATGTAGATCTAGAATTTTTCTTTGAGAGAAAGAGAACAAAGAAAAACCATAATTGAAGATCTAATTGAACAAAAGCATGATGAAAATTTAACATAAGAATTCTTCTCAACTTACTACAAAGAAACACACAACGAGATCTATATCCTTCAAAGGAGGATTTACAACAGCACTCTACTCTCGCGGGCGTCATAACCTATATCGTCCGTGCAACAACTACCAAGCCAACAGGTGAAGGTGATGCATACCTCTGTGGGGGAAAATATCTCTTTGTTGGTGAACTTCTGCAGTAGACCTTCAAATTTGAGGAAACCAATACGCAAATGAAACACGGGTTAATGATTATATCAAATGGAGGTTTTCCCACAAGAAATAAGATAATTACAAGAATAATCAAACGAAATCAACCAAGTGGAGGCAATTCAATTGCGGGAATCTCACGCCTGCTGTATTACGCACTAAAATTCTCCATCTCCCTAAAAACTTGTTCCATTTTTCAAAGAGATTGTGGTAACATTCTAAAATTCGTTTGCCCAAATATGGAACATATATTTAAACAAGCAACAAAACATGAAAGAAAAAGAACCTTTCCCTTCTCTCTAAAAAAAAAACATGTGTTATGTTTATTCCCACTGTGCTGTATCTCCTTGGCATATCTGATGAATTGGCAACATACATTTGGATAAGGAAAATGACCCACCAATCCACACTCTATATTCCACGAAAACACACCTTCCTTTCTTCACCCCTAGCCCACTGGCCACTCCTGCATTTTTGAGACCGGCCCTGGCCCACCCTCCCACCCTACACGACAAGGCTTTCCACTTCCCCCGCATAATTCAATAATTATATATATGTCGAGATCACACACAATTAGAAAACCAATTAACCCCTCCATTAAAGAATCATTAACACGAATAAAAGCGGCGATCGTACAAAGTAATAGCACTTAAACCACATTTTTAAGCTGTGCATTAAAGAGATAGTCACATTAGGGAAATCTAATCTCTGTTGAAGAAATAGAATAACCACAAGTGGATGTTTTTTTAGCAAAACATGCATTGCGTGGATGGATGTTCAGAGGGGAAAAGGAAGAGAGTAAAAAAAAATGGGTTATATGGTTGAAAGTGGCACATGAGCGTGATGTGTAGGAAAGGAAAAGTTAAACAAAATCTTTAATACTTCTTCCAGTGGTGGGTTGCCTTGGTGGTCCGTAATTTATATATTGGAACAAACGTATGAAATCTGGCTTTGTATTATTTTGGTAAGTAAAGCTATAGAATCTACTTTATGCACCGATCGGCTATTTAAAAAACAAAATGGCGATATGCACAAATGTTGGTCTGAAGGGTATATATATACTCCTTATATTTTAAGAATTAAACTGTTTTTGTGACACCCCGGGGTCTATGAGGGCGGGAAGTGTACGCCGGTGCCGGGATGAGTATGGACAAGGAGCGGCTTCTAGCAGGCTTCTAGACGGAGGGGCACGGGAATGAACCGATCCACACCGGAATATGAGAGATCCTGAGATTGTGTAGGGATGGGGCTGCACAGTTAGAGCGATTTCGAGGTTGTACAGGTATGGGGCTGTACAATTGAGAGTAGCTTAAATGGTTTGATGGGTACTAACTATATCAACAAGGTGCACCTACCTTTTCGGTGCTCATTCTAGAAAAACTCCAAAGTTAAACGTGCTTTACTTGGAGCAATTCTAGGATGGGTGACCTACTGGGAAGTTTTCCCCGGAAACGTGCGAGTGAGGACAAAGCATGTTGGAAAGGTCCCGTGTTGGTCTGTAGTGACAGTCGACAAGCCGGGACGTTACAGTTTTTTCTATCCTAGTTGATCAAGTAAGTATTCTTATTATATCATCACTATGCATGATGGACAAAATACTGACATACTTTCTTTTCCGTATAATCGTTTGGTTAATCTGCCCCCACAAAAATTGAAAAATAAATATATTTTGCAAAATTCTTTTCTTAATATATGTAACATGACATAACGATATGATAATTAAATAAAAAATAGATGAACAGCGGTGACATATATGTGTCAGTAAAAGTATTTTAACTACTATTCATGTATTTTTTATATTTTTTATTTGTATTGCTGGGCTTTAATGGACAAAAGAAAAAATATTAGTAGATTTGAATTGACATATCACTTTCACCACTAGATTATCTATAGGAACCAAACTTTACTATATTAGTGGCTACGGGTGACTTTTTTTGCAAAATAATAAAAGGAGAAAAAACACCCAAAAGTAAAAAGGAGATGAAAAAGTGAAGTGAAAAAAAAAGGAAGAAAAATGGAAACTCGAGGGAGAAAGGGAGGAAATGAAGATGTTGGCTTCTTAGTTCAGCCTATAAATATGGGGGGAATAAGCCGCTTTTGTTTCGATTGAGAACACAAAAACACAAACAAACACAAGCTATAGAGGCTAGGCTAGGCGCTCTCTCCCTCTATTCCTCTGTTTTTCTCCCTGATTGAACTCTCTCTATACTGTTCAGTCAAGTTTCTATACTCGCTAAAAAAAGCTCTCATTATATAAGAACCAAAAATAGAAAAACAAAACAAGAAAGAAAAAACGACTGGTCTCCCACACTGACTTAGGAGGAGAAGCCATGGTGGACACGTACGCCCTGCATCTAGCGATGGCGGCTCTAGTGGGAGCTTCATTTGTGGCTGTGTCGGCGTACTACATGCACCGCAAAACCCTAACTCAGCTCCTCGAGTTCGCCAAGACGGTGGAGCGGGAGAGGGAGAGGGACGACAACTCCGACGCCGACTCCCCCCAGCATTTGAAGAAGCAGCGCCGCCCCCACGCCGCCCGGCGGAAGGCCGCCAACGGTTACCGCCGCGGCTCCGCTTCTTTCCCGGACTTCACGGCCATTTCTGGCGGAGGAGGCGGAATGGACGGGCTGGAGGAGAAACGGAACGGTCCCCTGCCGTACGTGGAAGGGATTCCGCCGGGGTTGCCGCGCCTGCACACGCTTCCGGAAGGTAAGACCATGCCGGACTTCTGGCCGGAGTGATTATTATACTCGGCCTGAATTTGGCGCATATAATATGAATATAAAAGGATGATTGTGGAAAATGTTCGATGTTTGTGTGGCGGCGTTTTGAGTACTTATAGTTGATTTTGATAGTTTGTGTTAAAATGATTTTGCAATAAAGTAGTATTGTTTGTATACCAAATTGTTTATTATTACGTGCATTCAAAATAGTGCCAACTTGTTGAATTTCATGAAAAGGAAATGGATTAGTGCTTCCAATTATTTTCTATGCAACATAGAAATGCATCCAAAACTGGAAGTAACAAAGTGAGAATTGGTTTCTGTTTTGGCCTTTTTGGGTTATCCATATTAGAGTCGTGGTCTGTTGCTCTGGACCGAGTCTCATATCTTTGCTCATCTTGATAAACTCTTGTTTTTTTTTTTTCGATAAACTCCTGTTTCTCTTGTGCTCGTTCGCAACCGGATGGCATTGGATGACCTGGAATTGTTCTTTTTTTTTTTTCTCTCTCATTTGTTCTCATTTTGCTTTTGCGGTGCTTGGTTATTGCTTGTCTTGCTTATCAAATTCCGTGTTACTGTGTATCAGGGAAAGCTGCTGGGCATACCAAGAGAACTGGATCTTTTATTAGACCAACTTCTCCAAAATCTCCTGTTGCCAGTGCCAGTGCCTTTGAGAGTGTGGAAGGATCAGATGACGAAGAAAATCTTACTGACAGTTCAAAAATAGACACCACCTATCTGCATACCAATGGAAATGCTGTGAGTTCATTATGTTCTTTGGATGGACAATTTGCACAAGCACTGAAAGTCTCTTTCCGAACCATACATGAAGAAAACACAATGATAATGCTCATTTTGGATTATTTTTTTACTTTTGCAATCCCAGGGCCCAGAGTGCAAAGCATTATTTGAGAATTTGCCACAACATATTACTGCCAATGGGGAACAAATTCAGATACCTGCTTCAAGCATGATTCGTTCCCATAGTGTTTCTGGTGACCTGCATGGAGTTCAGCCTGATCCTATTGCTGCAGATATTCTGAGGAAAGAGCCCGAGCAAGAAACTTTTGCACGACTTAAGATTGCCCCTATGGGTGTGTCTCTCATCTGTAGTTGTCGTCACTGATTTCTGGATTGATTTGCATGTTTATTTACTGCTACTTCTCTGAAGGGTTTTGCTTGATCTTCCATTTTTTCCTTAAAACATTTTTGTCTCAGCCACTCATGCATAGTTGTTAGATGGTGTAAATAATGCTATTGCTGTTGCAGCTGTTGTTGTTATTACCTTTACTGTTTCTGTTGTCGCCACCATTATCGCTAAAACAAATTGTTTTGTGTTTCCAGAGGTACCTTCACCCGATGAAGTGGAAGCCTATGTGGTTCTTCAGGAATGCCTTGAATTGCGAAAAAGATATGTATTCAGCGAAGCAATTGCTCCTTGGGAGAAAGAAGTTATTTCGGACCCCAGTACACCAAAGCCTAATCCAGCGCCATTCTCATTTATATCTGAAGGAAAATCTGAGGTGGGAGCATGTCCAAACTTTTGATTCTGAATATTATCATTTCTTTTCATCTACCAGGCATAATCATGTTCCATTCTTTGGGGCAGCATTATTTTGAAATGCAAGATGGGGTCATTCATGTCTATCCAAATAAAGATTGTAAGCCACTGCTTATGCACATGCTTCTTGTTTGGTATAATGCAGAGCCCTTGTTTCATGGTTGGATATACTTACTTGTTTCTTATGACCTTTTGCCAGCTAAGGATGAGCTTTTTCCTGTTGCTGATGCAACAACCTTTTTCACTGATTTACATCACATACTTAGAGTTATTGCAATTGGGAATATCAGAACTTTATGTCATCATCGTTTGAATCTTTTGGAACAGGTAAAAATTCTTGTATTGATGACTGTCGATTATCTGATAGCTATTTTCCAATGGATAATAATTTTGACATCATATTTGTTGACCCCTACTCAGAAATTCAACCTTCATTTGATGCTGAATGCGGATAGGGAGTTTCTTGCTCAGAAAAGTGCTCCACATCGTGACTTTTACAATGTTAGGAAAGTTGATACACATGTCCATCATTCCGCTTGCATGAACCAGAAACATCTTTTAAGGTTTATAAAGTCAAAATTGAGGAAAGAGCCAGACGAGGTAACATCTCTAATTTATTTGCCAATGTATATCTGGTTCATCCCAAAGTGTGCTTTTTCTCGTCATAACATTTTATCTTTATGTCCCGATTATAGTGTTAAACATCTCCATTCCTTGTATTCTGACATGATAGGAGTGCAAGAGCGTGCTTTTGCAAATTATAAAGTGCAGTGATCCACTTAAACTTTTCTACTAATTTGCAGGTTGTGATATTTCGAGATGGAACATACTTGACTTTGAAAGAAGTATTTGAGAGTTTGGATTTGACAGGGTAATGAAAGATTCTATTACTGTTGTGAATTTGTTATTAGTTTCCAAATAAGCAGGAAGAAATCTTGTTGACGTTTGTTGGAACAGGTATGACCTGAATGTTGACCTGTTGGATGTTCATGCTGATAAGAGCACATTTCATCGCTTTGACAAGTTCAACCTTAAGTACAATCCCTGTGGTCAGAGTAGGCTCAGGGAGATTTTCTTAAAGCAGGATAATCTTATCCAAGGTAAATATTACTTTTATCTTCACCTGTTTGGTAAGACTTTCCATCTTGGGTGGTTGCTGAAACTACTTAATCGGAAAATTTCTCGGTTTTAAGATTTCTATGCTGGAATGATTGATGAAGCTAAATTTTATTATTCTCATAAAGCATGGATATAAGAAACAAAAAAACACTGTTGACTAGGAAACCCGTTTTACTATTAAAACCAAATCTCATTGTACATTTTTGTTATGAATCTTTTGCTTCAATCTTTACCCAGTGGCTAGATCATTGCAATTTTTTTTTTATGTTGATTTTATCTATGCATTTTACCGTATTGTCATTTATACATTCTGCTTGTCTAATTTGTTGTTGTGTGCTCTCTGCTGCTGAACAGGTCGGTTCCTTGGTGAGCTGACAAAACAAGTGTTTTCCGATCTTGCTGCAAGTAAATACCAGGTACTTCCTTCTCCTGTTTGATTGACTTTTAACTCTTGATAAAGGTTCTGCTTGTTCGCTGTGATCAGGGTACTTTTTAAAAGAGGCTTCAGTCGCTTTAGTTTTACTTATTCCATTTTTTAGTGCAACCCTAGTTTGTCTTTTTGGCCTCAGGTAATTGTAATTTACAAGAAGATGAAGTGTATGCCTTTAGTTTTGACCATGCATTTTCTGATTATTTTCATTCTTCATTTTATTGGTCATCAAGATGGAGCCAAAAGCTATATTACCATTGCTTATATTTTCACTACTGAGATACATTTTTCTTTTTATATAATACGTTGTACTGCCAGCTGTTCTATAGCATTATATAGATCAATTGAATGATTTGAACCTGTTTGTCTATATAAAAGATTATGGAACGTGTTAGTGTTTTTGAGAGTTTGATGGCCAATCCTTTGGATGGGGGTATTTGCTCTAGTCTTTCTGCTGTTTATTCTTTTGTTGATTTTTGTCGACTAATATAAATGTTTGTGTTTGCTGCAGATGGCTGAATACAGAATATCAATATATGGTCGGAAGCAAAGTGAATGGGATCAATTGGCCAGTTGGATTGTGAATAATGAATTATACAGTGAAAATGTTGTTTGGTTAATCCAGGTACTTGCAACAACATACCTCTGCCTATGACATGATTTTATTGCCTTCATATATATATTTCGGTGGGGACTTAATTTTATCCCAGTCAAAAATATAGTATGGGCTGCATATATGCTTGTCATTGGGCAATGTTATTCAAGGCAAAATTTTTTGTTCACCTTGCTAATGAATTTTTCTTCCAAGCCCAATATAGTATGGTCGACTTATTTTTTTTCCAGGTCCATGTAGTATGGTCTGCATACGTGTCCATCACTAGGCAGTGTTACTCAACACAAGTTCTTGAATAGTGCCATATAGTATGACTATGAACTACAGCTTATTCAGATTCTTGTTTCGCTCTGCAAGATTAAACTCATGGGAATGCCTTAAGATCATGCACTAACGTGATTCTCATTTCTATTATCAGATGGTCTGCAAAATTTTCTTTTTGATTAATCGTTGTCTGCAAAGTTGAATAGCTTGATCGAGTGCTTTTGTGTTTTGACGTGTGGACTTTCTGTCAACTATAAAATTGCTAATAGCTGCAGAATATTGGATAGTTATTTTGCTATGCAGTGTTTACAATGTTAGATTATGTCATTTATAGTTTAGTTTTCTATTCTGATATGGTACGTCTTTTGCAGCTTCCAAGATTGTACAACATTTACAAGGAGATGGGAATTGTAACATCTTTTCAGAACATTCTGGATAATATCTTTATCCCACTTTTTGAGGTTACTGTGGATCCAGATTCACATCCACAATTGCATGTTTTCCTGAAACAGGTTTGTCATATTCTTTCGTGAATGTTTTTCCCCATCTCCAATGCTGTTGCTTACTGATTTTAATTCCTACCAAACGAGATCTAACTCATACTTGATTTCATTCTTAGGTTGTCGGACTAGATTTAGTTGATGACGAAAGCAAGCCTGAAAGACGTCCTACTAAACACATGCCTACACCAGCTCAGTGGACCAATGTGTTCAATCCTGCATATTCATATTATGTATACTACTGTTATGCCAACCTTTACACATTAAACAAGGTATGCATTATCATTCCCATTTGTATTCTCAAAGCAGTTTCACCTCTTGTTCTTTTCTCTTAAAAAGTTACTGTATCTTTTAATTATTATTATTCCTTTTGTCTCTGCTGACCATTACCATCACATGAAAAATGAAAACGAACAGTTGACTTCCAAACCTTTTGATGTCAAACTTGGCCCGCATTATCCTCCATAAAATTTATGAACGTGCAGTTATTCACGTAATTTTGTGTTTCACAGATGGCTTGGTAGAGCCACCAAGCCATCTAACTTCCCTTGATATTTCATTCTAATGTTGAATTAGTAATCGCTCTCTTTGTGGTAACCTATGAATGAGATAAGTCTTTTGATGCCTTAAATGATTGCATAAATATCAAAGCAAGCTTTTCTGAACCTTTATGAATTTATTTTTTCAGCTTCGCGAGTCAAAGGGCATGACAACTATCAAGTTCCGTCCTCATTCAGGAGAGGTATTAATGGAAGTCTCATTCTGCATTGTGATTCTTTAGATTTTCCAGGTGCCTAACCCAACCAATCATTTTAGGCTGGTGACATTGACCACCTTGCTGCAACATTTCTTACTGCTCATAATATTGCACACGGGATAAATTTGAGGAAATCTCCGGTACTTCAATACTTGTACTATCTGGCACAGGTAAGGAAGACTTCTTTTATTGGTAAAACTATTATTTTGGACGGAAAGTTGCATATGTTTATCTCTGATACCTAATTGGATATTGTGCATGTCTTTTGTCAGATTGGTCTTGCTATGTCTCCTCTGAGCAACAATTCTTTATTCTTAGACTACCACAGGAACCCTTTTCCTATGTTTTTTCTACGAGGTCTAAATGTGTCCCTCTCTACTGATGATCCGCTCCAAATTCACTTAACAAAAGAACCTTTGGTGGAAGAATATAGCATAGCTGCTTCTGTGAGTTCTCTTTCTCTTCTCTAAATCATGAATCTAATTGCTCTGTTTACTGAAAACTTTATGGTTCCAATGCTAAAGCATTTCCTGAACAGGTGTGGAAGTTAAGCTCATGTGATCTGTGTGAGATTGCTCGGAATTCAGTCTATCAGTCAGGTTTCTCACATGCCTTGAAGGTATGAATCTTCCTCTCTACCTTGATGATCAATGAAATTAGTATGAATCTTCCTCTCTACCTTGATGATCAATGAAATTAAGGGAGAAAAAAAAAGGTTGGGAGTTATCTTGATCATGATGATGAAATTGGGGATCTTAACTGGCAAACGAGGTCGTTGTCCCTCTTGGGATTTTGCTGGTACTCATATTATTTAATGCTTATTCGCTTACGCCTACTACTCATGGTTTCCTATGAAGAATGGTGGCATTGCACAGGAAATAAATCCGTGCATGTGTTTTAATGAATTGATTTCTTGAACAGAGAACTCTGCATATTCTTGTCTTCTTTGGAGAGTAATCAATTGTTGATTTACATTGTGGCACCTACAGAAAGTTTAATTGAATTTTTAAATAGTTAACCAACTTCCTTATTCACACTAGTAAGGAATTTGATGGGGTAATTACTGTCAAAGAAGTTTGGTATTTTGTTCACATCTCTATCAAGATTTTCGCTGTGCTTCTTGCTAATTTAAGTACCGTTCCTTCTGCAAACTCAATTTTTCCTTTCCAGTGATGTCAGCTGTGCTAAATTTAGAATATAAAAAGGCAGAAAGAAGATTTTGACGGGTCCATTGAAAAACTGTTTACCTTGGCTCTAAATATTATCCTTCAATTGCTTCTTTCAGTCACATTGGATTGGGAATGGGTACTACAAGAGAGGACCAGACGGAAATGATATCCGCAAGACAAACGTGCCTCATATCCGCGTGGAATTTAGAGACACGGTGTGGACCTGATTCTGAACATTTTTGTTACTGGCTTGTAAATTGCTGTATTGACATTCCTCTTTTCTTAATCATATTTGACATTTAAAAAGCATTGAGCTTCACGATCAGATTTAACCAATCCTGTGACATGCCTTTATATAGATCTGGAGAGAGGAAATGCAACAGGTTTATCTTGGCAAGGCCGTTATCCCCAAAGAAGTGGACAAGTAGAGATCTGGATTAGCTTATGGTGGCTCATGTCATGTAATTTCCCCAAAGGTTCTAGCTCTGTCCCTGACTTTTACAATATTAACTTTTTCTTTGCAATTAAATTTGATAAACTGGGCTTTTCCATTGGATGCAGGGGTGAATGGTTCCCACTCCGCCGCTAAATACGAGAAGGCTATTATACTTATGATCATGCAAACCTGAGAGAGATGACTGGGCACGAGCAAATGGTTGCCAGGAGACTAATTTTGGAGAACCATGATCATGTGCATGAAGTAATTCATCACCGAGTGATATGAGTTCCAAGAAGAGGATTATTGAAACTTGCAGCCCAGACAACAAAGTATCTCAAGGTTAAGAGCATTAGGTGATACCCGTCATAGGATGAATTTTGTAATAGTGTGTTCCTATCAAGAAGAAGAAAAGTTTTTATTAACGTAACCACGTTGCTGGAAGGGACGGATGATGTCTCTTTGTAATGCTAGTTGCTTAATCAAGTTTTGACTCCAAATCTTTATGGTATACGGATGTCACTCGTGCACTTGATTTATAATTATGTTGAGCGAAATTTCTGCAGCAGTCCGTCGTTCAGACATCTTCCATCGATCGTGTTTTCTTTTATCCTCGTCTTTGATCCGCATCAGAGTTATTCACTAACTTCGCTCTCTCCATTGAATAATTGTTGTTTAAAGATTTTTTACAGACATTTAAAAAGCAATTAAATCATTCTTACATGATTTTTTATTTACTAAATTATTTTCTTAATGATCGGGTGATAATATGGCTGGAATATAGTAACTAATAATAATAATTAAGAGAAAAAAAAAAGATTCCTAGGAGGGAGCCTGGTTTCACCGGGGTTGAGTCACATATCTAAGCAAAATTTAGAAAATTACGGTTTATTTTTGGAAACACATCATTCGTATACAATCTTGTAGGCGAGGCAAATGAAAGAGAGACAAATAGATTTAAAATAAACTCTAATGGCGCCAACGAGTTGCTCGAATGGCCAAAACGAGAGCAGTAAAATGAGAACATCCAGCATCACAATGTTGGCAGGGAGGGAGAGGAAAGAAACTGGTCCAACAAGGCTACGGAAAAAAGCCAGATTCAAAGTCAAAATCTTATTGGAATATCCTTTCTCGTCTAAATTTCATAAATATTGAATCACCTCATTACATGTTTGTTTTATCTTATACTCTCTGAGAAAATAATTTTGCAGCATACAGTAAATAGTCACCCGCTTCAGGGTCATAAAAAGAGTACGAGACTGTAACTACCCAGAAACCATCTGACAAACCATCCTGGAGAGAAAATTCCAGGTGCTGTAGGAGACTCAAAATTTGGCAGGCCAAAACTACTCTCATCCATGAAAGAACAGTGGCATCCTTCTACTTTTTCGATTTGTACTGCTTTATCTCTTTAATAATGCCATCTGAAAGGGAATCAACATCATTGTTCTTCCCAAAAAATTTCACATAATCCATGTTAGGATCCATCAAGTACCTGCAAAACATTACAGAGAGAATGTAAGACCGTAACATAATGGATTGTCACCTTCAGAATCTCTGAAACAAACGAGAAATTGGAAACATAACACAAGTTAAAACACAGGAACTTGATTCAACAACTCTCTCAAGCTCCCAATTCCTAGAGAACTAAAACCACCAAGTTTGCAAAATTTTGTATATTCAACATTTTTGCATCCATTATTCCTGTCACCTCACTAAAAAGGCAAAGTAGAAACTTTTTACTTTCGAAATGTCAAAATTAAAATAGAGAACTGACAGATAGGATGGAGAGCAAAATCAAAAAAAAAATTGTTTGTAAATTCAAGACAAAGCTATTTCATGACAGAAAAACTATAACAATCTTTGTAAAAAACTGACAGTAACAGATACATACATGACTATGGAATGATCAACAAGATAATCTGAATCCTCCTCCACTGTCTTCATATAATAAACCCGATAAGCACGAGCAGCTTTCTTTACCTCATCTGGGTTACCCGTTACTCCAACCAATTTTGGATGAAACTCTGGAATACAGGAAAATGGTCAACAAGTAATCGAGCAAATTACAAGTGGCATATAAAAAGTTCAAAGTGCAGCCTGATGAATGCATTAAGAACTACCTTTGACATATTCACGTACTTGCTCCACAGAATCTCTCTCTGGATCAACAGAGATGAAAACAGGCACAATTTCGAACCCCTCCTTTTCCTCTACATGCAAAAAAGTGTGCAAAAGGTGAGCCAGAAAAAATATATATGTTCATATCTGACAAACATAAAGACAGATTAGGCTAGGATTCCTATAGAAGAAATCCTGAGATGACAAAAGAAAACAAATATTGTTTTCTCATCCACAACTTCCATTGATATCTTGTCAATTCATCTCAGAGAATAAGATATAAGTGAACTGCTTCATGTTGCATCTTTTTCCCGGTAACTGCGACTTATGCTAAGTATAGGAGGTTTCAATACCATTTTATCATTACTCCCTAAATGGCACCATTTTAAGCAAAAAAGGTTCCTATAAACGAAAACATCAGCTGGGCTGCAATCTACAACAGACGCTCCAAGATGGAACCCATTCAGCGGAGTGAACCAAAAAATAAACCAATCAGCAAGAAATTGGGAACTCACTTATTTTATCAACGGCAGTAACGAGCTTTTGAAGCTCATCTGGGCAGATATCAGGGCAGTGAGTGAAACCAAAATAGATTACTGTCCATTTTCCCTTGAAGTCTTTCTCTGTTACCTGCTTCCCGTTATGATCCACAAGATTAAACGGGCCTCCAATCTCTGCTTTTCCTGCAGATGGACCCTCTTTCACAGCCTCTGAAGCTTTATTTATACCTGCATATACAAGCTTTACTCATCATGGAAATAAAAAAGGAGAAAATAGATGCAATGCTGGCATAAGCCAATTTCAGCATTCAAGTTCCAGAAACTTAACATGTGTAGTTTATATCACTCCCCAAATAAATTTGTACATAAACCAAAAAAAAAAAAAGAATAAGACATCCTTCTCAAAATTTTGCTACAGAAAGAGCTAAAAACCAAGCAAAGTGTCTAAAATCACAAAGTTTTATTTTCCTGATTCTCTCTGGATGTCCACTAAAAATGCCCCATTTTGCAGAAACCAGAGATGCAAACTTGTAAACAATCTTGTGACATGTTTTCCTGTAGAGCTCGCTGCCATTTGTAGCTACCCACCTATCCCTACGTATCCCATGTTTTACTTAGACTAGGACTGGAATCTACATTACCACCCCTACCAGCGAAGGTAAAGCACACGTCCTTGACAAATGACACTTCCATAATCTAATCTCACTTCGTTATGTACTACAAATGACATACAAAAAGTACTAGCTCGCTCAAGTTTCCATCCCGAATACGCAAAAAAGTCTCATTATCGCGGTGAGAAGAATTCCAGAAATGCCCAAACTCACCATAGAAATGTACCTTCAATATGTCGCTTCTTCTTGTCATCATAGTACCAGATTATTCCAGCTCCAGTGGCGGCCAGCAGCAGAAAACTCAACCACGAGACAGGCTACAACCAACACCAAAAAAGAAGAAAAAAGAAGAACATGAACCCATTAAACGAATAATCAAAACATTCAATTTACAATAACCCAGAAACAGAAAAATGAAATTACCCCTCTGCGGTCGGATTTCCTAGCGCCATTCCCCTGCTGCGAACCCCCAGACTTTTCACCCCCATCGGATTTACCATCTCCACCATTCTTTGAACTTTCCGCCTTCTCCACTCCGTCGGATTTAGCCTCGCCACCATTCTTCGCGCTTTCCGGCTTATCACCTCCGTCGGGCTTAGCCTGTTCGCTGCTGCTTTCCGGACCGAGCCGTGAACAAAGGTGTAGGGAGTACGTAATGCTCCGATAGACTATTGAACCCAGAGGCATATCCTGATGAACATAAAGGAAGAATGGAAAAAAAAAAAAAACAAAGTACATAAAATGAAAGCATTAGGTACTGTTAGTGAAAGAAAAAGAGAAATTGATGAGTGATTGTGGACTAACGGAGGGGAGGAGATGACGGCGATCGTTGAGGAGAGGTGAGGAAAGAGTGGGCGATGACCGGAACTGGGAGCTGACGGAGTGATAACAGCTGGAACGGTAGGCGTTACGGAGGTGGTTTGCTTTTCTGACCAGAGCAGTCGCCATTTGGTGTTCTTTGGAATTACGTAGAAACCCTGTCGCCGGAGCCAAAAAAGGGAGGGGGTTTATGTGTTTTTGTTAAAAATGGAGAGGTTTATGTCTCTCTCCGTACTTCCGCGGCTTTGTAAAATGGGAAAATTATCATGAAGAAAATGCGAAAATACGTTAGTCAACAAAGCGTTTGTAGTCCAACGGTTAGGATAATTGCCTTCCAAGCAATAGACCCGGGTTCGACTCCCGGCAAACGCACACTCACTCTTTTTTACCTGGTTTTTAAAATAGGAAATTTGATGGACAAAACATTTCCACATACAACGCAATACGTACAAAAATTTTTGATGGACGATCTACGAAAACATATGAAAAGCTTTGATTGGGGCTTTTATGAATACTTGATTCCAAATAACAACACACTCACTGCGTACCCTCTTTCTTACCTTTTCCAACCTCTTCCGTTCTGTGCACTTGCAGAATATGAATGTGATAGACAAACCCTACGACCTGGGAATGTGAAAGCACTGAAATGGATAGATAAACCCTACAAAAATTTTTGATGGACGATCTACGAAAACATATGAGAAGCACTGCGTACCCTCTATCTTTCTCATCCACTTGGTACGCTGCTCATAGATAGAGTTTGCCGTAATACAGTGGCATAATTGCAAAATGTGATGCAAAAGATAAACCTCATAACCGTTCCCAACCTCCCAACCCTACGACTTCGAATGTGAAAGATGAAGTCTTCCGTTCCATGTGTATTCGACAAAGACAAAAATGGTATCTTTTGACCAAACCATGACATAAGCTCCGACAGTCATACTACAATTGCATCTGATCATCCCTAGCCGCATGAAAGTAGGAAGAAGTTCGCCAGATGACATGTTATATAGAAACCAAATCTTATTTCACAGTACAATTAAGTTTAACAAGTCATTGCATCCACTGCCAGCACAATGGAGGGATTTATACAAACTGGAAGTCACTGCTCAAAGAAACATCCCAAGTTATACATCAATACAAGTTTCTAGTTACTACTAGACTACTTCCTGTCCTTGCAATGACAGACTGCAAAATCGTGTCTAGCTGCATTCTCACACAGACCACTTCTCAAATACACAACCTGAGGCATCAGTGGTTCTTAGACTGCACAAAAAACGCATCACATACAATTAGCAGCAGAACATGGATGACAAACTCGACACACGTTATACTAATAAAGAACATATTATTACCTCAAAATTCTTAGCCACTTCTTTCATCTGCTCAGCAAGTTCTTGCTTCTTCTTTGCAGCTGCATATCAAAGCATTACCCAGTAAAGTAAGGCTAAGGGAACACTAACCAAAACCAGCTACAGGTACAAGTGCATTTCGCAAACTATAAAAAGAAACGTACCCATCACTGACACTTCATCAATCCTCCTCGAAGTCCTCACTGCAAATCTCTGGAATGCACGGCTGCGGCCACAAAATGGAAAAATAAAATCAAAGCTAAACAACATTTCTTCATTCAGAAAATTTTGTATTTAACAGGTAATTAAACTGAAAACTTTACACAACAAGAATTACAAATCCATCTTTTGCACATATTAAGAATAGCTATCACGACTGCAAAGATGGACACAGTAAAACAAAGTTACTTTAGGAGTCGGAGGGTGGTATGGCCACAGACAGAGAGCAGTTTCCAATTAAAGTTAAACCAAACAACATAAAAGAGCACATTGCTTTAACATGGAAAAAGGTTCAGCATTTTTATTGATATCTTTCCAATCTTGCAGAGTGACCATATAGGCAAAGATAAGAGCTAAAGAGACACAAATGAAGAAGCATCACAAACGTAGATGAATTATATGAATTCAGGGAAATCACATATTTTTAGTTTAACATTCAAATTAAAAGAAAAACACTAGGCGATACTATAAGGAAGTTTGTAAAATAAATGCATTAACAGTGCCTCAGCCTCTTAGAGTTGTTTGATTGAGGCGGTCATCTCCGCGATCATTACAAGCCTACGTAATGAGTCATCACAGGCAGTTATTAAGAAATAAAAAAAACAAAGAAGGTTATGGCCCCAACATCCTCAATAACTTAACCGAAACCAAAATTCTTCAAGCAATACAATACCAAAAATTCCTAAATGACTCCAACCATACCAAAACCAACCGGAATCACACCACACAGCGCAACACACGAGCTAGCGAGAAAATCTTCTCACATTTTCCAATGCTACTGCGTGTATTACACCACACAGCAGGCGATACTAACATATAGAGAGATGTGAAATTCTTTCGCTTCAATGGAACGAACCAATAAGGAACATGTGATCCCACTGGTCAGAGAAAGAAGCTTTAGCAGCAGAATCAAATTGCACATGAAAAAAAAAAAACAATAGGGTCTCCAAATCAGTGAACAACCAGTCGATATGAAACAGAAAGAAGCAAAAGAAATTACCTATTGGCAAGGCCGTTGACCACCACCTCATTCACGAGGTAAGATATGACTCTGTTCATGAAATTACCACCGCCCGCCATGATTGCGTTTCTTCTCTGCTAATACAATATTTCAACAAAAACAAAAATTATCAGAGAAACACGAATTACCCAAAACAAATGCAATTGAGCAAAAGGAAATAATGATCCAACAATTAATACCTCGAAACAAAGAACACAAGATAATAATTCCTTCAATTATGAAAAAAAAAGGGGAAATGAAAAAGAAGAAACCTAGGAGGAGAACGGTTTAGGGGATGCACAAAACCTACCTAGAGATACTAATTAAACGATAAGAGGTTTTAAAAAGACGAGAAGTATATAGTGTTTTTTCTTGTCAAAAAAGAAAAATTCAATACCCGGCCGTGTTAATTCTTTGATGGGATTTACCTGAGAATTGATGAGAGATGGCGATCGGAGTTTCTGGAAGCTACCGCGGGTGGGTTGTTTTGAGGAGTAAAAGAAAGCCACCCCGTTCAATTTATAAAGAATGAGGGGTTAGGGTTGGCCGGGTCGATTTTTTTCAACCTAGGCCCACTCCTAATGGGCGCATATCACTTTGCTTTAGTTGTTGGACTCCTCGTTTTCTATCCGAGTTTCGACATTATTGGGTTCTAGCTTCAACGATCCATACTTTAGAGAAACCTTGACAAAAGGGGAAGTGTCCCAATTTTGTATAATGCTATTCATACTAGGAATAATGTTACCAATTTGGGTTTTGTTATAAAATCATGTATTTTATGTGGATGTCATACTATTTACCCCTACCTTATTCTACTATATATTGTACTATCACCGGATATATTGTGGTAGAAAGAAAATAATCAGTTTGAACTCTCTTTCTCTTTTCCACCTCTCTTCTCTTCTTCTTCTCCTTCTCCTGCCTCTCATCTTTCTCATCATCACCTATCCCATAAATTCACATAATTAAACCTATATTTATAACACGTTATCAGCACGAAGCTCTACCCGAGCAAGAAGAAAACTCGATGATGAAGACTGTGGGAGAAGAAAAAAAAATGGCAGAAAAAAAAAACCATGCACCACGGTTACTGTTCATCATTAATCGTTCCGTGCAACTACCCGTCTCACCACCACCACCGTTTTCATCCTCACCCCATCGCCGACCAGACGCCGCCACCCCCGCCCGGTTTCCGCCGCGGACGCGCCGCCAAGAGACGAAAACCAGGCGGCGACGCCCGCAACCCGAAAGACCCAAACGGGTCTGCTACCGACGCTACCCTACCGCCAGTGTCATCGCCGCTTCCCCCACCTTCCTCTTCCTCTCCTTCGGCCACCGAAGCACGCCCTGCTCCTCCCTTCTCCTCTCCCTCGCGCGTGACCGACGTGCAGCACCACCAGCCGAGGCGCCGCACGCCTCCCCGCGCCTCCTCTCTACTCGTCTCCTCCTCGCTCCCTCGCCTCTGCCTCGCCGCCACGACACGCTGCCCCGCCTGCCTTGTTTCCTCGCTGCCGACGAGTCTCCAAGGTGAGCAGCCGGTGAGGGCGACCCGTTTCCTGTGATGTCGACCCGGATCCGCGAGTGATTGAACGGGTCAGTGGGTCATTGGATCTGGGCGCGGGCCTGGTTTTTAGTTGGGCTGAGGCTTTGGCGTGGGCTGCTACGTGCTGGCCTGCTCCGTGGGCGCCTGGGCTGCCTTGGCCTAGGCCTGCTGCTGGTTGGGGCTGGGCTTGGACCTTGGCCCAGTCCGAGTTAAAAAAAAAAAAGGGAAGAGAGGAAAGAAAAGGATAGAAAGAAAAGAAAAAAAAAAGGAGGAGGAAAAGAAAGAAAAGAAAAAAAAAGGAGGAGGAAAAGAAAGAAAAAAAAAAGGATATATACCAGAACTCGGATTTACATTTTAGTCCCGGGTGTTCTCTTTTATGCAGGTAAGCCCTTACATTTTAGTCCTTCAATTATTAACATTTTCGATTTTGTCCTAGACGAATGTATTATTGTTTAATTAATGATGTTATTGTGATTGAATGTTTAATTAATGTTGATCTTGGATGATTAAATGTATGGTGAGCTCACGGTGAGTCCCGAAAACTAGTTTTTGGCCTATGAATAGTGTTTGGCCGGAATCCGGCGATGAATAGTAAAATCCAGGCTTGTGAACAGTAATTTTGGCCATGTGTATAGTACTTTCTGGCGACCATGAATAATGATTTTGGTCGGAATCCGGCAAACCCAGAAGTGTTTGGCCGGAATTTGATGCCTCAGTAAAATAATCCGGCACGGTGAATTGTGATTTCCGGCGACCGTGAATAGTGATTTTGGCCGGAATTTGATGTCTCGGATTTTTCCCGGCAAGCCCGGAAGGCCGTTATATTTATTTTTCATTATATTCATTTATTGGCCGGCTAAGCCGCCTTTATCGTATAAGCGTATCTAATATATTATTGCTGAAAGATTTATCGAGTAAGCATATTTTCTGTTTCTATTTAAATTCCGATTGGGCTATTAAAAGGGCCCATTATTCATCTAATGGCCGGCTAAGCCGCCTATTTTTTTTTATTGGGCTCGTATAAGGCCCATTGCATTTAATTTCCAGCCATTTATTTTTAATTGGGCTATAATAGGGCCCATTGTATTTAATTTTCTCTTCTTTAATTTTGCTTATGGGCTCGTACTAGGCCCATTATTTTAATTTCCTGCCATTTACTTTACTTGGGGTAATTAATATAAGGCCCCTTGCTTATTTATTTTAATTAAGCATTTATATATTCAATTATGTTATTTGAATTTGAGGCCCTTAAAATTTCCGAAAGAAATTTATAATGGGCATTAAATGCGAAAATGAATTTAAATGAGAATAATCTGAAAGACTAAATGTAAAAGTCCTGAAGACTTGGGAAAAGAAAAATACAACGAAGACTGGAAGTCTTACCGTTCAAAAGATCCTGCAGATCCTTCAAAGAAAAATCGAAAATAAATATTATTACCACCAGCAGATGGCGATTATATGACCACCAGAAGGTGGATATTGTACTTGCTTAACAATTCATTTTATATTCAATTTATTTTTTTATGTTCAGTTTAAATTATTACGCATTGCAATTTATTTTTATTTACTTTTCAGTACTTTATAATTGTTTCTTAGAATAATGCCTGAAGCATTAGTCTCGAAGACAATGCAAAATTGACATCCACAGGGGGAGAATTATATGTGTGTGGATGTCAATATAACATATTATATAATATCGAAATAAAAAATATGATTAACACGCTCCAGAAGAGCATAAATTCGAATATGTTCCTGAAGAACGCATGTTTTAATATGATCCAGAAGATCGTATATTTACGCGAGTATAGACACCCCAGTAATAAAATGACTTATTATGGATCCCAAATGAATTGACTCAGATTTATTCCCTGAAGCGAATAAGACAGCATAATTATTTGTGCCTGTGGGCGTAAATGAGATAATAAATGGAAAAGGCTCAAAGTAAACATGCATATTATTATTGCAAAAATAGATCCATAACTGGAGAACATTCAAAGAAGAATGGTTCTCATACATATGCTTAAACAAGTAATCTATCTATTGGGTTCAACATTAACCCTGAAACTCTGAGCCTCACCATTAATGTTGACCCTAACACTGTCGTTCCAGGAGAACCACATACCACCCCTGTTGTTTTCTCCAGGTATCTCAAACCGATTCGTTGGAGGAAAACGAAGTGGAATCACACCATGATTCTCTCTTGCTTGCCACAAAGTCTCGGTAATCAGTACCATGTTAGGCTTGTACTGATTCTTCAGATCCCTTAAGGTACGCATAAAGTCTTGAGACCTTCTTGCTATACCCCTGCAATTCCACAATAAAAGTCGTACCTTATGCCATGTAGGTGGTAACCTAGTCACCCTTGGGATGCTCCGAGCCATCATGGAAACATGATAATAACTGCTTTCATTTAAAACTTGACATGAAGGCTCTAGCTGAAATTCCTGCATCCTAGCAGATATGAAAAACATTATAGAATTAGCTGAGCCATAAAAATTTGTCCTGAGATTGCCTTGGTCCTCCAGGAAGAAAGTCTCTTTCATTGGAGTCACAAAAAACCTAGACGAGTATAGCTCATCTACAAAAACCAAACGTGGGATTCTTGCTAGCTCATTAGGCAGTTCCTCTTGTTGTTCATTTACCATGCTATAGGCCAATCTATTTCTTCTGCCTAGTGAGGCTCCCTCAACAAAGAAAACAGTAGTTGGGGAAGGCATTTTTGTCTCGGTTGAGTTTTTCTGTTTCTTTTCTTTGATGATTTTTTTCTATATCTATGAGTTTTTTTCCTGTATCTTCCCATGTAATCCTTCCCCCATTTTATAGCCTGAGTATAGATAGCCAGGTGTCCCCGAAATGATCCAGAAGATTTTTCGGTGGATTATATTATTATTTAGAAAATTCCAAAGCTTTACAATCCTCGAGGATTTGCTTTTGGAAATGTCTGCCACTACATTAATTATTGTCCAATAATTCTGATTTTTTCCGACATGAGTGGCAGGAATAAGCCTAATATTGACACATGTATTGCAGTCTGAAGCTAGCAGTTGAGTAATTGAAACTTAACATATCCAGCCAGAAGCTGGAATGCACTAGCCTGGAGCTAGCAATTTTAAGTGTTTTGATACACAGCTTGCGCAGCCTGAAGCTGACACCAACTTGAAGTTGGTTCATGGATTTATTGTTTGGCATGACCGGATGGGTCATCCCGGGTCAATAATGATGCACGAAATTTATTTGGTCATTTATTGAAAAACCAGAAGTTTTACAATCAATGAATTACTATGAGTTTGTTTGCTACGAAAGTTATTATACGGCCTTCCTAAGATGAGAATGGCCTAGTATCACCAGCGAGTTTGAGAATAGTTCAGGGACATAAACGCAGACTGATAAATCCGCGGTGTTAACCATCTAGGTAATTTTTACGATGCATCGACTAGATGGTTTATTATGTGACGCAAGTTGGCATTGTGCGCACTTGTTCTAATGATTAAGCCACTTGCAAATGCATATCCCTACTTATGTTATTAGACTATATGTCTAGATAATGCTGGTATGTTTCTTCTTTGGAAAATGTATATCATTGGAAATAAACCCAAAGTGATCTGGGCCATATTGACAATTGATTGCAGGACCATTGATGAAATATCACTATTTGATAATTGGTATTTTATATCCAGCAACACTTGAGTGCATTAAGCCAACATGATAAGATCTCCCCATTTAATTGATTAATGGTCACATATTTAGTATCTCTCATATTCGGACCATCGGTTATATAGTATAAAAATGCTCCATCACAGCATTGTTTTGTTGGTCCTTAAAGAATATTGAGAATATTTGTTGTGTATGTTGGGTATGTTAATTTGACGTTAGAGTTTACCCAACATAAGGGGGAGGAAAGAAGCAGCTGGATCAAGAGATTATTGAAATGATTTATCAATATCTAGTTTTTGATCCTCGAATAAATTAGTATGAACCTGAAGTTCAAAAGATGATTCATTTGCAGGAAAATTGATATGCAATTGCCAGACACATTTAAATTAAGTGTGACCATATACCAGCTGCAAATGCTCCTGTTTGAGATTGATGTTCCTGAAGAACAATGTAAGTATGCAAATGAATCTATAGATTATACTCGGTTCCAAAAGAAAAGAAATTCTCGATAGAGAAAAAGGAGCAAAAGTGATAAGATGGCCCCAGTGAGAAAATAAGACCTCCAGTAGAGGTTTGAATTAAAAGTCCTCCAGAAGAGGTTGATTCTCTGACACAATTGATAAATTTCCAGAAGTAACTCAGGTGCCTGAAATAAATGAGCATGATGACATCTCAATTACAGTGTCAGAGATAAGATAGAACCGAAGTGAAATAACCGTCGACGGAATACAATTTTAATTTATAGCGCTAAATATTAAAAATGAGGATCATGAACCTACTAATAAAAGTAGGCGTTGTATGGTTGGCCAAATAAAGAGATATAATTAAAGGCTGTGTTAGACTCGCTTATGAAGCGAGATATTTTTCGGACCTGTAGTCCGTACACCAGAGGGTGTAAAATTGATTAGTCGTAGAAACGGGTATTTATGCAGAAAATATAAATGAGATATAAAGCACGGTTGCACAAGGTTTTACTCGAACGACCTGATTTTAATTATGAGGAGATTTACTCCCCTGTGGTGGATGTAATTATTTTGATAAAGTTTGGCATTATATGAAAAGAATTAGAAAGGCATCTAATGAATGCTATTACAGCCTATTAGCATGGATCCATAAGATTATGATATATATATATGATCCCTGAAGGATCTAAGTTGCCTGAAGCAACTGATTCTCGGGAAATTACAAAATTGAACTAAACTGATCTTTAAATGGTTTAAATAATTTTTGAGTATGGATATGTTTTGTGATTGGAACTCCCGAAGAAGCTTCCAAATACCGTGCTATTAGACTGGTACTGGAGTACCCTGTCGAAATGCAATATGTATTGCTAAGAATATAAAGCCTGAAGCTTATGGCTTAAGCCTGTTGGCAAGATATGGATTTGCTCTTATCTTCGGGATGTAAAAGATGCGATTTGAATCCTGTAAACCCGAAGAAAAAGAGTTGGTTTTGCAGATGCTCATCCCCATTTAATCCACATTGCACAGCCGGACATCTGCCACAATTTTACACATGAAGTTGCTATATTATCGGGACCACAAAAGCAAGATGGTGAGGAATATGCACCAACAATAAATTATGAGGATAATGCTGCAGATGCCACCAAAAGTTGACAAGGACAATTGGCGTGCAACGACATCAAAGAAATCAAGAGAGGTCAAAATGAGGGGGAGTAGAATACACACTGCACTCTTTTTTCCTTCACCAAGTTTTTATCCCACTGGGTTTTTCTTGGTAAGGTTTTTAATGAGGCAGTACACCCTCAGCGTATTCTACCCAATACAAAATGACATCCAAGGGGGAGTGTTATAAAATCATGTATTTTATGTGGATGTCATACTATTTACCCCTACCTTATTCTACTATATATTGTACTATCACTGGATATATTGTGGTAGAAAGAAAATAATCAGTTTGAACTCTCTTTCTCTTTTCCAGCTCTCATCTCTTCTTCTTCTCCTTCTCCTGCCTCTCATCTTTCTCATCATCACCTATCCCATAAATTCACAGAATTAAACCTATATTTATAACAGGTTTGGTTTAGTGGTAGGTAATTAATTTGGTTCCGCTCAAGTCTCTTCTTTGTGTGGACTGGATTCGGATTAGTCACGTAAAGCTTTGGATTTTTTTTTTTAAGCTATCTCTGCTTATCGTTTACATATAGTCTATTAATTTTGCTGGACCCTTAGCTAAGATGATCGACTCCCAAGAATATGCATAATACAATGTTGTTAGGCGAATTTGATGGGGTTGTTGTAGTGGTTCTCCTCCATAGCTAAAAGCAATTATTCATGTAAATAATTGTATATGATTGATTTTTGCTTGGCTTGAAATGCTTGTATCTATCATCTCAGGGAAAGGAAGATGGTGTATTTAGTACGTTAGTGCAGATTTTTGTTTTTGACGGAAGACATTAGTGCAGATTTGAGATTGCGTTTTTGTGGCATGGCACGCAAACTCTCTTTAGAAACTCCAATTCCTTTGTAATTTTTGGGGAATTCGTTTTTCACTCTTCTTTGTTATTGCCAGTGGCAAAGCTAGTTATAATTTTTAACTAGATATAATATATGATTTTGTGTGTAATAATAAGAGTTTATATAAAAAAAAATATTTAGAAAGGGCCAAATATAAATTACCATAGGATTTATATGAAAAAATAAAAAATTCAAGGAGTTACGAGTATACCATAATATGACTTGTATGAAAAAAATAAAAACCCAAAGGGACCATGACCCCCTCAGCCACCGCCTCTTATTGCTATTGTATGTTTGTTTTTTTTTTTTTAAGGAAACCATTGTATGTTTGTTACCATTGTTGGAAGTGTCTTTTCTCTGACATGGAGTATCAACAAAAATTATTTGATTCTCAAAAAAAAAAAATTGCATATGAGATCGACAATAATATAATTGAATGATTGAATCCCTCATATGACTCATACATGTTATAATTATCGGACTTAATTAAACCGGAAATCCTCGAGTTTTGACCATTCACTTGGGTCGTGCTCCTCATTTGTAAGAAACGGGAGCTAAGCACATGAATTTTTTATCTCTGAACCTACTACAACAAATATGTAAGAAATATTTGGTTCCATGTATCAGGAAGTCCAGGCAAGCACCAATGTACGCAATCTGCATGGTGTAGTGGGTCGGCCTTTTGTTCTTCTGTCAACAAATTGCCCCTAGTCTCCGTGTAAATTGATGTGTGTGCATCAATGCGGTACTCTGAAAGCTGTGTTATGTTTATGAAAGTAACGGGAACTCTCATTTTCTCCCCTACACTAGCCACCACGCTCATCATTCTCTTGTCCGAACCACTCCCCCAATGTGTCTTTTTCAATATTGGCTTCTTTTCGTTGAAGCATTTCGTCCCATTTATCTTGCCCCAGTCTTCACTTCTGTACAGATCAGTCACGAGAGCTAATCATCAGCAAGAAATCAAAGAACGTTAAATAAGTGTTCTGATTTTCTTGTGTTGTAGCTACTTGAAAAGAAAATGCTAACTTTTCCATCAATTTCTTCCTCTTGGTCAAAATTTCACAAACTTGTTTAGAGTGAAGGATAGGACAATGACCTTTGGTGGGTAGGAGACATGGTAATAAAGAAGACACGAGTCTTGCTGGGATCAATATTTGAGTCAATCCAGTCAGCCCATGTTTCTAGACCTACTCTGTAAGCGAGGAGATAATCTAATTCACCACCATACTTTACTTCTCCATCTTCAAATGAGCCCCATCTGCACTTAATCATACATGGTAAATTAATGATGCAATTGCTGAAATTTAGGTGGTCTTTTTTAATTTCTTTATCAAAAGTTAATAAAGGAAATTTATAGCTACCAGAAGAAGCTTACAGTGTTTTCAGCCTAGGACCAGTCATCCACCATACATAAGTATTGAACACAAGAATATCCACTCCCACCCAGTGTTTCCCATGCTTGGCGATTGAATCCAACTTCATTATTCGCTTCTTCATATCTACTCTGCTATTGAGATCGGCATTGGACTCAACGAGGAAAGGAGCCCAATAGAACTCAATGGTTGCATTATACTCCTATATATAGCATTACAATAAGACGACACAGTTTAACTTTTTAAAAGCAAAAGTCATTGGTTCAATTTGTAACATAACTATCTGTTCAATGTTCATTCAAGCAAATTCCAGCTGCCTCGGTGTATGAATTCTTTGAATTATTTCTAAATAAATTAGGTAGAATCAGATTTGAAAGGTCCAGCCAATACCGTAGCTTTGAAGACCGAGTGAGGACGGCCTAGTTTCATGGACTTCTTGTTTTCTGGTATTGTCCATTCCACCAAGCATACAAAGGATCGCCATTGACCTCTTTGAAGCGAATCTCCTACAAACATCAGTCTTTTTCCCCTCAGCTTTTCAAGGGCAAGGTTTGCATTAAATCTGCGACATCAAGTTAGTCATATAGCAGAAAATTAGATATCACGTGTAAATGGTTAGAATAATACTGTGATGAATGTGCCTTAGTGTAAAAATCAACTTGGTTAGATTGCTTGACCTTGGCAAGGCACAGTCATCCGGCCGCCATTCCCACCGGAGATAATCAGAATCCTGCCTTCCATTCTTAATGCAAGTGACTTGCCTCTCTAGATAAGGACAGCTCCTTTCAGTGTATAAAGGATTGAATGAGTGATCAAAAACCCACTTTCCAATATCAACCCTCCATACTTTCTGGTTGAACTTGATTCTGTTGTCAATTCCGGAGCTTTTGAGATGATCTTTTGCGGGTTTCTCTTCTGCTGGAGAATGACATGTACAATACAGTACAAAACCGGGACGATTTATAAATATTGGCTCGAAAATGGATGAATGTAGATTGTAAAGAAAGGAAAAAGGAAACTAATCATTGTACAAAAAGAAAGAAAAAGAAAACCTGTTGCATACTTACTCTGCTTTCTAACATATTTTGTTCTGGGATAGGAATCCTTGGAAGGATCCGTATGCAAGATAACCAAGAACGCAAAGCTGCATATTATGACTGTGATAATGGAAAGGTGTATCTTTCCTTTTGATGATCTCATTTGGGATGAAGGAGATGGTAAGCAGAGAATAAAGACTTGTCTTCATACAAGTGTGGTGCAAAGGCTACTAGCATCTTTACCTTTTATTACAGGTGATGCACATTTCCGCTGGAGTTATCAATTCATGCTAAAATGAGATCTATTATGATGATATTGGTAGGTGTTTTCTTTGAAGACAGTGACTTAATAGGAAACCGTACGTGGCAAACAGGTCCATACCAATCCTAATTGGCCCTCACATAATATTGAACTGGACCTAACAGAGCTTCATTTTTTTCTAGTTTAAGTCGCACCATAAGTTAATCAAACAGAATGAAAATTCGGATCCCTCAAATTTCAAGAAACAAAACTAACACTAGTCTTAATTTTTCTCCTTACACAGCTTTGACATGGCAGCCTTCTTCTAAAAGACGCAAGGAACTTCAATGACAAGATAATTGAAAAGCGTTTTCAAGATGCTTTCTTACTCAGAAGAGGAACACAGTCCATGATATCAGCTTGTGAAGGCAAGTTTTTGTTCTATATCGGGAAATGTTGATGAAATGAGGACTCCATTACACTTGATTTGGTGGGTGTGGACCACCAAATTCTTAAATGATGCACAATATCCCCGTCTATCTTATTTACAAGTGCTTGCATATTGAGGTCTATGATTCTATCAATCACTTCAAGGTCGAGGTGTAGTGGTTAACAATACCAGCAACAGTAGGCAGTTTACCCATGCAAGGGAACATTGACTAGAGAATGCAATTTAAGATTGATTCAGCTGATTCCTTGGTTGCATATAGAAGAGGGATGACGTACGTACGTTGGTGTCGTTGGGGTCCATGTTTACAAGCATTTTCATGGTCTAGTTGGTGTTAAATTCTAGCAACTAGATGCAGTCACTACTGCGTCCTGCAGCTCCTCCTATTGGTGTTACATCGCTTCTGCATTGCTCTTATTATAATTTTATAATAGAATCACCAAATTATGTGTTTATTCAACCATATTTTAGAATATCATCATCAGCTAGTGGGGAAGCGTTAATTAATGAGTGCAACTATTAATGAGGTCATTATCAACTAATTCTGGAAAAAAGTTCATTATCAACTAAAGAAGTTTTGCCCACCGTTTTGCCTTAAATAAGTTTTAGTATGACAAATTTGCCTTCAGCTAAATTAATATGACAAGTTTATCCTTGATTTAATTTGTTATTTCTATTCAAAATAGCTCAAGTAAGAAAAACAATACAAATAATGTCTAAAAATGACTATATAGTTAATTTATAGTATTATCTAGTTTCATTTACAAAAATACAAACTAACATTAAATTTACTCTTTACTTTGAATTTAATTTTAGACTTTTTTTTTTGTTTTCTTAAGGATAATTTCTATATAATTTATTTATTTTTTTTGGTGAAAATCGGGCCCTAGCCCATCTTACTTATGAAAAAAGAAATACTGTTATAAATATAAGTATTATATTGAGAAAAATTTCTCTGGAACAAGAAAGGGAAGGAGAAGAAGAAGAGAAGGTCTTTCTCTTCACTGGTTCCTCACCGTTTTTATTCATTTCTCTGTATAGGATAAATAGGGGTGACATTTTTTTTATATGTGATGGGTTTCATGTGAGACATGGCAATGGTAGGTAGAAACGTCATTCACTAATATTTCATAACACTCCCCCTTGAATGTCGTTGTACTTTGGGTAGAATACACTTTTGGAATAACTACCTCGTTAAAAACCTCACCAAGAAAAACTCAATGGGATAAAAACTTGGTGAAGGAAAAAAGAGTGCAGGGCGTATTCTACTCCCCCTCATTTTGGCCTCTCTTGATTTCTTGATGTCGTTGCGTACCAATCATCCTTGTCAACTTCTGGTGACGTGTGCTTTGTTCAGTCACTTTTTATACATCACTACTTTAATTGGACAATATAGGCATCATTATCTTCATAATTTGTTGTCGGAGCATCTTTCTTGCCATCTTGCTTTTGTGGTCCCGATGATATAACAATTACATACGTAAAGTTGTAGCAGATGTCTGTTTGTGCTTTATGTGGATCAAATAAAGGACCTGCATCTGCAAAACCAACTTATATTCTCTTCGGGCTTACAGGGTTAATTCAAAACCGCATCTATTATATCCCGAAGATATGAGCAAAGTCATATCTTGCCAATAGGCTTATGGCAAAAACTTCAGGCTTCTTGTTACTAGCAATATAAATTTCACTTAGATAGGGTACTTCAGGACCAATCTAACTCTTTATGAGATTTTTCATCTCAAGTCCTTATTTACATCCAGCATCTGGAGACTTCTTCTGGAGTTCCAATAATAGTATACAAACGTTAGTAACAATAATAAGTGCAAATATATATAAGAATAATCATACTACTCAAGTTTGGTTTAAACCGTATAAAGATCAATTCAGCTTAATATTGGTATATTGCCGGAAATTAGTTGCTTCAAGCAACTTGAATCCTACAGGGATTCTTATCATAATTTGTGGATCCATAAAAAATAGGCTGTAATTGCATTCATTAGATGCATTTCTAATTCTTTTCATTATAATGCCAGACTTATCAAATAATTGCATTCACCATAGGGGAGTATATCTCCTCATCATTAAATACCAGGTCGTAGATCAAAACCTTGTGCGACATGCGACAAGTCGTGCTTTGTATGACAAACCGTGCTTTATATTTCACTATCTCCCCCTTTTTTTTTCGCACAAACACCTTTTATAATCGACCGGTTTATACCACTGCTGTATGGACGACAGGTCCGAAAAAAAATCCTCGCTTCACGAGCGAGTCTAACACAGCCTTAGTTATGTCTCTCTATATTTTGGTCAATCATTCTGCGCCTACATTCATTAATATAGGTTCATGATCCTCATTTTTATAATGTTTAGTGCTATATAGAACAAATATTCCGTCGACGGTTATTTCACGTCAGTTCCATCTTGTTTCTGACACTGTAATTGAGATCTCATCATTTTCATTTATTTCAAGTACCTGAGTTACTTCTGGAACTTTATCAATTGTGTCAGAAAAACCAACCTCTTCTGGAGGACTTTTAATTTGAACCTCTACTGAAGGTCTTATTTTCTTACTGGGGCCATCTGATATCTTTGCTCCTTTTTCTCTATCGAGAAGTTTTCTTTGGAACCGAGCATATTCTACGCTTCTGGCGTATTTTGGATTCATTTGCATATTTTAATTGTTCTTCTGGAACATTAAATCAAGAAGGAGTATTTGCAGCTGGTATGGTAGAAGCGCCCCGACCCGTATTTACCGTACAGGGTAAACACGTGCCAGAACTGTTCTAACTACAGTAGCAGACAGTTCATACAAAATAAAATACAATACACGCAAACCACAAATACAATATTCGTCACCCGAACTCGGGGACCATTATTCAAATCATACACTCCAATCTAATCAACATCAAATACAAAACAATAACCGTAATAATATCACAGTAATAAGACAAGCAGCGGAAGACTAAAATGCAGATGCAGCGGTGTATGGATCCGGGTCAGGTGGAGAAGTAAGCAGCAGCCAACGAACATCGTACCTGAACTACGATCAACCAAACCTACGGGATGAAACCCCGCAGGCGAGGGGTGAGTCCGAAGCGCTCACCGACGAAAGATAAACAAAGATATATTCAACCATAATACTTTCGAAGTAATCACATCAATCACAACAATAAGCACAAACTATCACGACACAAGGAAACCACTATAGCATTTATACCAAGACCAAAAGAATGCTTAATTATTTTCTTATTACCAATTTTATCTTCCGGGCCCCGTCACTGGACATGCTAGGGTCGTACCTGGTTATTAACTAATTCTGGATGCCAGGCCCCACCACAATCCGGGATCAACATCCCAATATCTCAAATCCGGGATCAACATCCCAATATCTCAAATCCGGGGTCAACACCCCAATATCACAAATCCGGGATCAACATCCCAATATCACAAATCCGGGGTCAATACCCCAACAAACAAACCCTCTGGCAAGACACCACAGAACTAGTCTCTAACCATCTAGTCGTACCACTACTTTCCAAGTGACAAATATATCATCATCTCAATTTCCAGTTCAATCCATTACTCTTTCATCAAGTTTCCAATTTCTATTATCTCTGATTAATTCCACAAACTCAATCTCATGACACAAATTATTCTAAATTAACAGCTCAACATTATTTCCAACATGTTATACACAAAACCATCACATTCCAACAACAGCATCAATGATTCCACAGCAATCAGGTAACTGTCAATAATTATTTTAGCAGATCAATCTAGCAACAAAATACACAACAACAAAGAAACACACACAGCATTACGGGCACATATCAGGGTTTATCTATCCTCACCTTAGCCGATATCAAGTTTGGAATTGTCCAACTGACTCCAAGTCCGGCTCCTCCGGTATCAGCTCGTTATCAATCCCTATATCAACAAATAATATGCACATATAAAATGGTATGCTCATGCTTGACTAGTACTATAATCCGTAAAAAGAAATATCTAACGCGCTAACTCGGTACTTCCCCGGGTTATTCCATTATCAACGTCGTTCACCTTTTATTCATATCCAGAATAATACTCACTCATGCGTATCCCCATACAATACCTACTTTGATAATACCCTTTCCTCTTTTCCTACAAATTTGTACTTTCTAAACTATCTGTTAAAAATAATTATTATTTACCTTCTACATATTTCCGTATTAAATATCCTCATATGGTATATCTTATATTTCTAAAATTATTAATTACTATTACTATTACGATTATTACCATTTCTTTGATTATCTCCTCAGTTTAGTTATCCTACTATTGCTTATCACGTTTTTATTCTCCTAGAACTCTTTTTATTCCCAAATTATATCTATTTAATTTCTAATATATTACTTACCTAAACTTTATCCCTTTATATATTTTTCCAATTATTTTTTTTTTTTCCAGAATTTAAATCTACTCCAAAAAATATAATTTCCCCTTTTCTTTTCTTCTTTTTTTTTTTAAAAAAAAAAACTGGGCTGGGCCCGTGAATAGTGCTGGCCAGGCCTGCACAGTACCAGGCCCAGACCTCAAGCTGAGGCCCAGGCGCAGGCCTGCATAGAAGCCCAAGCCAGGCAGCCCAAGACCCGAGCCCAGACCCTCTAAGCTAGCCCACAGCCCAACGGACCCAACCAACTAGCCGGGCCATCCTACGACCCGCTGCGGTGAAAAGGACGCGGGTGACGGCGGTCCAACGGAGCAGCCGTCGGGTCCTTGGCTTCCTCCGGCGCGTCAGGAGATGGAGTCGGGCGGCGCTGGTCGCGTCTGGTCGGCAACGGCACGGGGAAGGTAGCTACGTGGGTGGTGTCACGCGTGGCGGCTCGATTCTTCGTCGTGTGAACAGTGGCGGAGAGGGTGAGAGGTGACGGTGTGGTGGTTGTTGTTGCTCCAAACGACGTAGCTTAGAACTGGTAAGTGTTTGTATATTTTTTTGTGTTTTCCTGGTTTGATTTTGTGAAGGAAGGAAGGTTTGGTTCTGGGCAGTGCGTTTTTGCAGGTGAGCAAGGTGGAAAGAAGGAAGACTGGGTTTGTATATTTTTCTCTTGTTTGCAGTTGAGGTTAGCAGGAGAAGTATGAAGATGAGTTTTTTTTTTCCTTTGCAGGTGAAGAAGACGTTGGAAATGATTGCAGTTGAAGGAAAAAATAAAATAAAATAGACAGGAGTCACGTTCAGCACAGAGGAAGACAGAATCTCACGGGCACACAGAAGAAGGCGGCTGCTTTATGCAGTCGTGTCCCGTCCGGTCCAGAAAATATTAACAATACCCCATTGACTTAATTTCTGGCCCGATAATTCGAAGTTAATCTCGATTTTTCTCGACATTCCTGGACCCGAAAAATGCCAACTTCGGTCCGAAAATTCCGCAGAAAAATCCCGAGCGTGGGACAGGGCTTGGTTTCGGATTCCGAAGCGTAAATTACCGTTAATTAATTATTCAAGATTAATTTTAATGGTAATTAATTGTAAAAATAAATTTTACGGTGACGGTAGAAACATATAAAATTACCGGGGCTGTTACAGTCTACCCACCTTAAAAGAATTTTGTCCCCGAAATTCACTCTAGTGGTGCAAACAGGTGTGGATACTGCGAACGCATGTGCTCCTCAACTTCCCATGTAGACTCGTTCGCAGAGTGCTTGCTCCATTTGACCTTTACCATAGGAATGACTCGGCTCCTCAACTGTTTGGCCTCTCTGGCAAGAATCTGCTCCGACATCTCTGTGTATGCAAGATCTTCTGCGACCTCAACATCTGCGACAGTAACCACATGGCTCGGATCAGATCTGTACCTCCTCAGCATGGATACATGAAACACATCATGAATCCGTGACAACTCCTCTGGTAAGGATAGTCTGTATGCCAAGGGTCCGACCCTTTCCACAATCTCATAAGGTCCAATGTACCTGGGACTCAGCTTCCCTCTTTTCCCGAATCTGATAACACCCTTCCAAGGTGCAACTCGGAGAAAAAAATCTTTCTCCCACTTGGTACTCCATCTCCCGGCGATGCTTGTCAGCATAGCTCTTCTGTCGGTCCTGCGCTGCTCTCATACTCTGCTTAACTACCTGAATCTTGTCAACAGTTTGCTTAACCAAATCTGGTCCCATAATCAAACGGAGACCTTCTTCATCCCAACATACTGGACTTCGGCATTTCCTTCCGTAAAGAGCCTCAAACGGTGGCATGCCAATGCTAGAATGAAAACTGTTGTTGTAGGCGAACTCCGCTAAAGACAAATACTGATCCCAACTCCCATTGAAATTAAGAGCACAAGCCCTCAACATGTCCTCCAGCGTCTGGATAGTCCTTTCTGACTGTCCGTCGGTCTGAGGATGAAAAGCAGTACTGAAACTCAGCTTCGTCCCCAAAGCTGCTTGTAGACTCTTCCAGAACCGTGATGTGAATCTCGGATCTCTGTCTGAGACTATGGACTTAGGAATCCCATGTAGTCTCACAATCTCTGCAACATACAGTTTCGCCAGCTTATCCAAAGTATCTGTCTGACGAATGGGAAGAAAATGAGCTGATTTTGTAAGTCGATCAACGATAACCCAGATGGCATCATGCTGTCTCCGGGTCAACGGTAATCCAACCACAAAATTCATGGTAATCATCTCCCATTTCCACTCTGGCAGTGGCAAAGATCTCATCTTCCCTGCTGGAGCTTGATGCTTGGCTTTCACTTGCTGACAAGTGATACATTTAGCCACATACTCGGCTACATCCTTCTTCATACGTGGCCACCAAAAATGACTCCTCAAATTCTGGTACATCTTGGTGCTTCCAGGGTGCATAGCATACGGCGTCATATGTCCCTCTTCCAGAATCTGACTACGTAGGTCACCAACACTGGGTACACATAAACGTTTCCCCAGCATCAATGCACTATCCTCAGCTATGCAGAACTTATCTTCCTTTCCACTACGAACTGCTTCCTTCAGTTTAATCAAGTCAGGATCTCCATCTTGCAATTCCACAATCCAACCTCTCAGGTTAGACTTGACTTCAATATGAGTCAGCAAGGCTCCCGTCTCATCCACTGACAAATCAACTCCCATCTTCCTTAACTCGATGAGTGAGGACATCGAGTAAGTCGTGGAAGCATCTTCTGGTTGTCTCCGGCTCAAAGCATCTGCTACAACATTAGCTTTCCAGGGTGATACTCAATAGTACAATCATAATCATTCAGCAACTCAACCCAACGTCTTTGTCGCAGGTTAAGCTCCTTCTGAGTTATGATGTACTTAAGACTCTTATGATCCGTGAAGATCCGGCATCTCTCTCCAAACAGATAATGTTGCCAAATCTTCAAAGCAAGGATCACTGCGGCCATCTCCAGATCATGTGTCGGGTAGTTCTTCTCTTGTGGCCTCAACTGTCTCGAAGCATAGGCAATCACTCGGCCTTCTTGCATCAGAACTGCTCCCAAACCAAGACCTGAAGCATCACAAAACAGCACATACTCCACTCTTGGCTTAGGTACTATCAAGACTGGTGTTGTTGTCAACTTCTTCTTCAGTTCATCAAAACTCTGCTGGCAGGCATCACTCCTTACAAAGGCTTGATCTTTCCTCAATAACTTGGTCATGGGACTAGCTATCAAGGAAAAACCCTCGATGAATCTCCGGTAATATCCTGCAAGGCCAAGAAAACTTCTGACTTCGGGTACCGTCTTGGGCGGCTCCCACTCCAAAACAGCCTTTACTTTAGCAGGGTCAACCTTAATCCCATCCCCGGATACAACATGTCCAAGGAATGCAACTTCCTCAAGCCAGAACTCACACTTGCTAAACTTAGCATACAACTCCTTCTCTCGTAGCCTTTGTAGCACTACCCTCAGGTGCTCTTCATGTTCTTCCCTACTCTTGGAATAGATCAAGATATCGTCGATGAAGACTACTACGAACTTATCCAAGAACTCATTCAAGACCAAGTGCATCAAGCACATGAAAACTGCAGGTGCATTGGTCAAACCGAAAGGAACCACTGTGAACTCAAAATGCCCATACCGAGTACGGAAGGCCGTCTTCGGTATGTCCTTCTCTGCAATCCTGACCTGATGGTAGCCAGATCGAAGATCAATCTTAGAGAACACCGTAGCTCCCTGTAGCTAATCAAAGAGGTCATCAATCCTGGGAAGCGGATACTTGTTCTTCACTGTCACCTTGTTCAGCTGTCGGTAGTCCACACACATCCGCAAACTACCATCCTTCTTCTTCACAAAGAGGACTGGTGATCCCCAAGGTGACGTACTGGGTCTGATGAAACCCTTCTCAAGCAACTCATCCAACTGCTTCTTCAATTCCTGGAGCTCTGTCGGTGCCATCCGATATGGTGCCATCGAGATAGGTGTCACTCCTGGCATCAAATCGATGGTATACTCGACTTCCCTGTCAGGTGGCAATCCTGGCAAATCTTCTGGAAACACATCTGGGAACTCCCTCACAACTAGGATGTCCCCCAAAACTGGAGTCTGAACTTCTTCACCCTTGGCATGGGTCAACAAAGCATTTGGATCCAATGGCTTCAATCCCACATCCTGGTGAGCAGAGATACTACATGTGGCAGCAGCTCTCCCAACACCTGTCAACAAGATCTTATGTCCAGCTTCGGAGGTCAACAGCACTTTCTTGGTGCGACAGTTCACCATAGCACTGTACTTGGACAACCAATCCATCCCCAAGATGATGTCAAAACCTCCCATATTCATCACAATCAACCGTGCAAGAAATACCTCGCTATTGTATGAAAGCGAAACATCTCTGCACATATGGGTTAATCTGACTACTATACCCGCAGGTAACCTAAGCCTCATTGGACAAGCTAAACTCTCTCCCATACAGTTATGTGGTATTGCAAAGCTCTGAGCAATAAATGAATGTGTGGCACCAGGGTCTATCAATGTATAAGCAGTACTACCAAAAACTGTAAAGGTACCTGCTATAACGTCAGCATTCTCTGGATCCTCCTCAGCGGTGATCACAAATGCTCTCGGCACTGCAGTACTCTGGTTCATGGCTGACTGGGTCCTAGCAGGAACAGCTCCACGTCCTCGACCTCGACCAGCTCCAGAACCACTAGGAACACTAGCAACTGAAGCTTGCACTGTCTGTACAGGTGCTGAACCTCCAGATCTCCCCAACTTGGGACAATCATAACGGTAGTGCCCAACTTCGTTGCACTCATAACACCGCACCTGAGACAGAAGGGGTCTCGGGCGAGCGCTCCAAGAAGAAGTCCCTCCAAACTGAGTCCAAGATCTGCCTCGGTTGTTGTAGTTGTTGTTCCATCCACGTCCCTGACTCCCTGGTATGAACCGGCTCTGTCCGTATCCTGACCGGTTCGCTGGTGTCTGGAACCTCTTGTTCTGTCCCCCAAAACTCTGGGCAGCATGCCTCTTATGGATCTCCTGCTGCTCTCTCTCATTGCCTAGCCAAATAATCTCGGCTCTCAGAGCATCTGTCAGCATATCCTGGTAAGTCTCGTAGACCTTGCACCCCATAACTGTCTGGATGCCAGATCGAAGACCATCCCAGAAACGTTTGCATCTGGCCTCCGGAGTAGCTACAAACTCACTGGCATAGATGGACAAGCGGTTGAACTTAACCTCGTAGTCATTGACCGACTGATCCGGTCCCTGTTGCAGTCCTAGAAACTCCCGTCTCAACTGGTCCTGGTATGCCTCGGAAACAAACTTCCTCCGGAACATTTCCATGAACTGGGTCCACGGAATAGTGATGGGTGTCGGCATGTCCCTGGTGGTAGACTCCCACCAATCAACAGCATCTCCTCGGAACATGGCGGCGGCATATCTGGCCCACCTTTCGTCCCGGCATGTCAGCTTCAGCATAACCCTATTTGTCTGCCTGAGCCATCGATCAACATCCTGTGGTGTAGTGACACCGGTGAAGATCTCGGCCCCAAGCTTCTCCAGCTTCATGTACACTGGATCCTCAACTGGTCCCTGGTTCTCCTGCTCTCGAGCTTCCATAGCTGCGATACGAGCATCTCTAGCATCTTGCCTTCGCAGAATCTGAGTGACCACATTCAACATCTGCGTAGGATCTCCCATAGGAACATTCGGAGGGTGTTCTGGACCTCCCGCAACTTGCTGCGGTTGATCCACCGATACTTGATCATCGTCTAAATGACCTCCAGCTTGCTGATGTCCTCCAACCGGATCCATTCGTACCTATATGAGAATGTATATGAATGCATGTCATATCATGTCGTGACAAATCTTATGCACAAACAAACAATCATGCAACCACAGTTATGTCCCTAATGACCTACTGCCCGCTCCGCTACCAAACTGAAGCGCCCCGACCCGTATTTACCGTACAGGGTAAACACGTGCCAGAACTATTCTAACTACAGTAGCAGACAGTTCATACAAAATAAAATACAATATTCATCACCCGAACTCGGGGACCATTATTCAAATCATACACTCCAATCTAATTAACATCAAATACAAAACAACAACCGTAATAATATCACAGTAATAAGACAAGCAGCGGAAGACTAAAATGCAGATGCAGCGGTGTACGGATCCGGGTCAGGTGGAGAAGTAAGCAGCAGCCAACGAACATCGTACCTGAACTACGATCAACCAAACCTACGGGATGAAACCCCGCAGGCGAGGGGTGAGTCCGAAGCGCTCACCGACGAAAGATAAACAAAGATATATTCAACCATAATACTTTCGAAGTAATCACATCAATCACAACAATAAGCACAAACTATCACGACACAAGGAAACCACTATAGCATTTATACCAAGACCAAAAGAATGCTTAATTATTTTCTTATTACCAATTTTATCTTCCGGGCCCCATCACTGGACAAGCTAGGGTCGTACCTGGTTATTAACTAATTCTGGATGCCAGGCCCCACCACAATCCGGGATCAACATCCCAATATCTCAAATCCGGGATCAACATCCCAATATCTCAAATCCGGGGTCAACACCCCAATATCACAAATCCGGGATCAACATCCCAATATCACAAATCCGGGGTCAATACCCCAACCAACAAACCCTCTGGCAAGACACCACAGAACTAGTCTCTAACCATCTAGTCGTACCACTACTTTCCAAGTGACAGATATATCATCATCTCAATTTCCAGTTCAATCCATTACTCTTTCATCAAGTTTCCAATTTCTATTATCTCTGATTAATTCCACAAACTCAATCTCATGACACAAATTATTCTAAATTAACAGCTCAACATTATTTCCAGCATGTTATACACAAAACCATCACATTCCAACAACAGCATCAATGATTCCACAGCAATCAGGTAACTGTCAATAATTATTCTAGCAGATCAATCTAGCAACAAAATACACAACAACAAAGAAACACACACAGCATTACGGGCACATATCAGGGTTTATCTATCCTCACCTTAGCCGATATCAAGTTTGGAACTGTCCAACTGACTCCAAGTCCGGCTCCTCCGGTATCAGCTCGTTATCAATCCCTATATCAACAAATAATATGCACATATAAAATGGTATGCTCATGCTTGACTAGTACTATAATCCGTAAAAAGAAATATCTAACGCGCTAACTCGGTATTTCTCCGGGTTATTCCATTATCAACGTCGTTCACCTTTTATTCATATCCAGAATAATACTCACTCATGCGTATCCCCATACAATACCTACTTCGATAATACCCTTTCCTCTTTTCCTACAAATTTGTACTTTCTAAACTATCTGTTAAAAATAATTATTATTTACCTTCTACATATTTCCGCATTAAATATCCTCATATGGTATATCTTATATTTCCAAAATTATTAATTACTATTACTATTACGATTATTACCATTTCTTTGATTATCTCCTCAGTTTAGTTATCCTATTATTGCTTATCACGTTTTTATTCTCCTAGAACTCTTTTTATTCCCAAATTATATCTATTTAATTTCTAATATATTACTTACCTAAACTTTATCCCTTTACATATTTTTCCAATTATTTTTTTTTCAGAATTTAAATCTACTCCAAAAAATATATTTTCCCCTTTTCTTTTCTTCTTTTTTTTTTAAAAAAAAAACTGGGCTGGGCCTGTGAATAGTGCTGGCCAGACCTGCACAGTACCAGGCCCAGACCTCAAGCTGAGGCCCAGGCGCAGGCCTGCGTAGAAGCCCAAGCCAGGCAGCCCAAGACCCGAGCCCAGACCCTCTAAGCTAGCCCACAGCCCAACGGACCCAACCAACTAGCCGGGCCATCCTACGACCCGCGATTCGACCTGGCGCAGGCGGGTTGGCTCACATCGGATCCGGATCCTTGCGAGTTCGACGGCAGACGAGGCGGCGGCGCGGGAGCGAAGGCTTGGTCGGCATCGCGGCGAACACAGGTGGTGCAGGCGACCTCGAGGGGGCGCGGGGTGGCGTCGTCGTCTGCCCACTGCGGTGAAAAGGACGCGGGTGACGGCGGTCCAACGGAGCAGCCGTCGGGTCCTTGGCTTCCTCCGGCGCGTCAGGAGATGGAGTCGGGCGGCGCTGGTCGCGTCTGGTCGGCAACGGCACGGGGAAGGTAGCTGCGTGGGTGGTGTCATTGTTAGAAGGTTCTAACAGTCACGCGTGGCGGCTCGATTCTCCGTCGTGTGAACAGTGGCGGAGAGGGTGAGAGGTGACGGTGTGGTGGTTGTTGTTGCTCCAAACGACGTAGCTTAGAACTGGTAAGTGTTTGTATATTTTTTTGTGTTTTCCTGGTTTGATTTTGTGAAGGAAGGAAGGTTTGGTTCTGGGCAGTGCGTTTTTGCAGGTGAGCAAGGTGGAAAGAAGGAAGACTGGGTTTGTATATTTTTCTCTTGTTTACAGTTGAGGTTAGCAGGAGAAGTATGAAGATGAGTTTTTTTTTTTTTCCTTTGCAGGTGAAGAAGACGTTGGAAATGATTGCAGTTGAAGGAAAAAATAAAATAAAATAGACAGGAGTCACGTTCAGCACAGAGGAAGACAGAATCTCACGGGCACACAGGAGAAGGCGGCTGCTTTATGCAGTCGTGTCCCGTCCGGTCCAGAAAATATTAACAATACCCCATTGACTTAATTTCTGGCCCGATAATTCGAAGTTAATCTCGATTTTTCTCGACATTCCTGGACCCGAAAAATGCCAACTTCGGTCCGAAAATTCCGCAGAAAAATCCCGAGCGTGGGACAGGGCTCGGTTTCGGATTTCGAAGCGTAAATTATCGTTAATTAATTATTCAAGATTAATTTTAATGGTAATTAACTGTAAAAATAAATTTTACGGTGACGGTAAAAACATAAAAAATTACCGGGGCTGTTACAATGGTCACACTTTTAAAAAATATGTCTGGCAATTGACTTAATATTTTGCAAATGAATCATCTTCTGAACTTCAGGTTCACACGAATTTTTTTGAGGATCAAAACTAAGCATTTGAATAACATTTCAATTATATCTTGATCCAACTGCTTATTTTCTCCCCCTGATGTTGGGTAAACATATTCATTAAATTTAACAATAAGCAAACCTTGCTATAAATAAATCTCCAATTTTTTAGTCAATAGTTTCAATTATGTTGAATTGATGGAGATTCATACCCAACATCTATTCTCAATCTTCTTTAAGGACCAACATTACTGTGCTGTGGTGGAGAATTTGGTGCTTAATCAACGGTCCAAAGATGGGAGATATTTTGTGACCAAGAACCAATGGGGAGATCTTATGATCTTATAATATCTTATTGGCTTGATGCACATTTGCTGCGTGTAAAATATCATGTTCTCAAACAGTAATATCTCTTCAGCAATGGTCCTGCAATCAATTGGAAATATTCAATAAACGGATCATCCAGATCGTCCATTATTTCCAACAATATACATTATCCATTGAAGAGATACACCAGGATTATCAAGACATATAGTCTTACAAGATAATCAGGGATGCGTACCCGCAATTGGCTTAATCATAATAAACGCGCAATATGCCAACTTGCGTCTAATAAGTACACAATATACCATCTAGTCGACGCATCGATTAAAATCATAAAAGTACCTAGATGGTTAACATGGCGGATTTATTAGTCCGTGTACACTTCCCTGAATTATTTCCAAAAAAACTTGCTGGTGATACTAGGCCTACCTCATCATAGGAAGGCCAAACAATTAATTTGCAGCAAACAAACACATAGAAATTCATTGATTCTAAAAACTTCTGGTTTTTCAACCGAATGAATTCTGCGTATCATTATTGATCCGGGATGGCCCAACCGATCATGCCAAATAATAAATCAACAAACCAACTTCAAGTTGGTGCCAGCTTCAGGCTGGTATATGTGCCAGCTTCAAGCTGGATATGATAACTTAGGGAAATTATTTACCAGCTGTAAATTTCATTTCTATCGGCCAACTTCTAGTTGGTCTCAGTTTCGGGCTGTACAAACCGTGTATTTAATAACTTAAAAATACTAACTTCAAGCTAGTGCATTCCAGCTTCTGGCTGGATATGGTAAGTTTTAATTACTCGAATATTTATATAGCACAATGTAAAGGATAACACTAGTAAACTTTTCACAACTTGTTTGTTAGCTACAGCAATAGCCTTTTTAATATAAGGATATTCAGCATCTCATTCACATATCGTCTCAATACAATATTCGCTCAAAAATAAGAGAGCAGAACTCATTTTTTTCATAGTTTATTCATCTGAGGTGCAACAGCATTCACATATAGTTTTCCACGTTTGATAACACTGCCTCTTGAATGCTGTTGCACTTTGGGTAGGAGAAATTTTGCTCTTCAGGAGTATAATAAAATTCAAGCTCTTTCAGAGCATAAATATTTTACTCTTCTGGAGCACGTTATACTATAATAAAACTTGTGCTCTTCCGGAGCTTAATATATACTCTTCTAGAGCGTAGTAAACTTATGCTCTTCTAGAGCATATTAATCCTGTTCTCATTTTGAGGTTGTACAATCATATGTTATGTGTAATAGTACGGAATATGTCATCGCATTGTCTTCAGGACAAATGGCAGGGTCATTATTCTGGAAACAATAGTTTCATGTTCATATTAAAAATTTAGCAATAATAACATGCATGAAATAAGCATAAAAAAAATATAACAATTAATAATAAAGCTGAACATAAAATAAAATCATTCAATATTGGCTTATACCTTCAGGGTATATTGGCTTACACCTTCAGGGTAAGCAACGGTTTCATCAATATTAGATTTGCTCTTCAGGGACATTTGATAACCATTTACTCGATGCCTTGTTATAAGGCCTGTTTGTGTCCAATTGAATATTCATCAAAATTATTACATACAATCACATTCACTTCAGGGAATGGAGCGGAGCCAATTCGACGGGATCCATAATTTCTTTTTATTACTGTAAGTGGGAGTTTCTGTACTCTTCAAGAGTATATGCTTACACGATAAATCTTTCAGTAGTAATATATAATATATATATCATACTTATACCCGGTTATTATTCCGGTATATTCTTTGATTATTTTCAAAATTATTTTCCCAAATCATATATTTTTTTTTTCAGAATATATATATATATATATATATATATATATATATATATATATATTTGACTTCTGGACTGGGCCAACCCAGGACTCAACCCAGGAGGACCAGCCCAGGTGCAGAGCCCAAACCAGAGCAAGGCCCAGGCGTCCGGCCCAGGACTCAACCCAGGAGGACCAGCCCGGGGCAAAGCCCAAGCCAGAGGAAGGCCCGCGTAAAAACCTAGGTCATGAGACCAGGCCAGGGACCCATCGAGTCAACCCGGCCCAGGCCACAAACCGATTGTAGAGACGGGTAGCCGGGTCGGGGTCGTCTTCAACCTCGGGCTCTCCTCGTGAGGTGCAGGCGGCGGCGCGCGGTGACAGCTGGGACGAGGCGGCACGAGCGGGGAACGAAGGCGGCCACGGCATGGAGGCGTCGCGACCGGTGGTGGTGCGTCAGCGTCGTGCAGATGGGTAGGGTGGTTCGTCGGGCGGTTTGCTCTTGTCTCCATGGGGCGGCGACGGTGGTGGCATGGGACGAAGGCGGCAGCGTCGATGTCTGCCGGCAGCAGCAGCGGCAGGCGAGGAAGGAGGATGGCTATAGGACGAAACCAGACCCGACGGGGCTTGCCGGGTCAACGAGCGTGGCCGTCGGGTTTCCTCATCTCGGCGGTGCCTTCGGTCAGCGACGGCACAGGTGAGGCTTCGGTGGCGGCGGTGGTACGAGATGTGGCGCGGAGCTCTTTGCGGTGAATAGTAACCCGAGGTGATAAAACTGTTCTTCTTCGTTTTCTGGTTGCTCTGCAAACCGGCAGCGTGGGTGTGTGTTTGATTTTCTTTTTTCAGAACAGTGCTCAGTTGATTCGAGCATGGTCGTGCTGATAACGTGTTATAAATATAAGTATTATATTGAGAAAAATTTATCTAGAACAAGAAAAGGAAGGAGAAGATGAAGAGAAGGTGAAGAGAAAGCCAGTAAACTTTACTGGTTCCTCACCGTTTTTATTCATTTCTCTGTATAGGATAAATAGGGGTGACATTCTTTTTATATGTGATGGGTTTCATGTGAGACATGGCTATGGTAGGTACAAACGTCATTCACTAATATTTCATAACAAATACATCATTGACGGGATGGTTGAGCCATACCCGCAACATCCGACTGAAAAGCAAAACTACAAACATCTAGAACAGAAGAAAAAACATGCAAATCCAGTGCGTGCTACACAACATAGTTAGCTAAACAATCCTCCACCTGGTTGCCTTCTTTGAAACAATGTTGAATGGTTACTTGCCAGTCTCGTTGAAGCAGACTCCGAATGTGTGAGAGAAGAGAATCATGGTGAGGGATGTCTTCCCATGTAAACTTTGGATAGAATCAAGTTCCAATACTAGTTGCCGAATCCCATGAGACCATGTCTACACAAGCCCCCAATACACAGCCCACATCTCTACTTTATAAGCAGAACAGAAGCCAACACTGGTTCTAAAACCAAACAACCATGCACCCCCGGAGTCCCTACAAACACCACTAGCCCCCGCATTCCCTGGATTACCTTTGCTTGAACCATCAGTGTTGAGCTTAGCCCAAGGGGAGGGTGGGGGCAGCTAGGTAGTTACCATGGCAGGACGGCCAGGTCCTCGACGATCAGGTTCCCGGGATGAAGAAGTACGAAGAATATCCGTCACATATGTGTTAATCTCAGCAACGGAAAAATAATCGATTCCCTGCCGGTTAAAAACACAAGCGTTACGCCATCCCCACAACTTCCACAAAGCCATCCAAAAACGATATGCCAATGAGGAACACCAGGCATATGATAAAAGGGTGATAAATTGCGGGCCAACCAAGAGGATAATGAGCCTGTGCAGAACCAAACATGCCTTGTTGGTTCAACCGATGGTTGAAAACATGAAAACAAAACCAGAAATTGCAGCAAAAGGTTATATTAATACTTTCAGTATCACTATAAAATTTAACCATTTGTTATCATTTAAATTTAAATATCTTGAAAAAGATTTTGTTGTAATCTAAATTGAACTTAAAGTAGAAAAATAGAAGATATTTTGAAAATCTTATAGAAAATGAGAGTTAATCGAGAACATGGCATTTTAAATTAGAACTTATAGATATATATGAAGAGACGGTTAGTTATGTTGAACAACACTCTATGCAACCTCTTTCTCCTCTCCTCTTTCACACATCCTTGTGTTTTTTAGAATTTATAAAATGGATCCACAAGGAACAAAGCGTAGAACCCAATCCTTTTGCCAACCTCCCTAGCAACCTCCTTAATAAGAAACCTAAGTTAATTTTATGGATTAATATATGCTCTTTTTAGGGATGGGAGCGGGGCAAGGATCTTGCGGGTAGAGGAAGTCCTGCTTTATCCCTGTGACCTAAAACTCTCCCCATCCCCATTCCCATTCCCCGTGGCAGGAGAATTTGATCTCCACCCCTGCGACTTAAATTATTCATTTTAAAATATTTATAATCTTTTCCACTCAAAAGCTTGAAATTTGGTTCTAAGCCATTACAAAATATATAGGGCGCGTTTGATTCGTGGGTTGGAGAGTGTGGGTTTGGGTTTGGAACCCATGCTCTTGGGTTAGAGCCCCTCAAACCAAGGATTTCCAACCCTCCAGCGGAGCTTGGGTTTGGGCATGCGGGTTTAGGTTTGTAATTTTCTGACGACTTTGTCCCTACTTAAATACCAATAATCCGAAAATACCACAATCTAATAAAATGTGTTTTTTTTTCCTTCACACCCAATTCAGTCGAGCTCTCACACTCTCCGTCCTCTCCTCGATAGGTCAGTGGCTTCTCTCTTCTCCTCCTTCTCTCGATCGAACCCTCTTTTTTGGGTGGTTTATAGTAATTTTTTTTGCTAAAATTTGACTTCCTCTCCTCGCTTCCCATCTTCATTTTTCATTGATTCTTCTTCAGCCTTTGGTTGGGTCGATTTTAGTTTAAAATTGAAAATCCTAAATTTTCCTCCTGAAACCCTCGGTCTTTACAATTCTAATTTTTCATTTGTTTTGGTTTAATTCATCCTATCGAAGCTAATTCCACTCTTTTTCCTGTGTTTTGGACTTAACCTAGGCTTTGAAGGTGTTGTAGAACACACCCGAAGAAGAGAGCTCGTCGGCTACAGACTGGCCTCCTCCCGATATGTTATTGCTTTGTTCTTTAAAACTTCTTGTTGAGTTGGAGTATTCGAGATGTAATTGGATGTTGTTCTACTTGTTGTTTCCTTATCGAATTAACAATGTTTGTGGTAGACGTAATAACTCTTGTGTTTGAATTCGATTGATTGATCTGAGTACTAATCATTTCCTTGCAGGATTATACTCTCTTATTTTTTAGGATCTCAACCACCCATGATCAACTTACCACCCCAGCAAACAATTTTATAAAATATATACTACAACCACTTTAAAAAAAAAATCTATTTGTTTTCAAACTTTTTAGGTAAAAAGAATCCCTAAAACCAAAAAATCTAGTATTAGATCTGTTTCATCATGCTCCATCTATATCTATATAGTATAATTATATGAGCAGAAACCAAAATCTGGATGAACAAAGCAATATGGACAAAAATTGTTGGCAACAAATACAAAAGTATTTAGAGTGGTTCCCCCTAAATCCTATGGGTACATCCACTACTCAAGGCTCCATCTTGAGATTTACCAAATCCACTATATGGTTTTCTTCCAAGGTGAAACCCAACCTTTTACAACCAAGCTTTTTCAAAGGATCAAACTCAAATCTTTACAAGAATTTTTCCAAAGCTCACTCTCTAACCTAGGCTTTTACAAGGCTCAACCCACACCTATACAAGAGTTTTCCAAGACTCACTCTCTAACCTATATCCAAAGCTTTTTCAAAGGCTCAAGCTTCAAACCTATTCAACTCTTCAAGTAAAATTTCCCCAATCCTACTCAAGGTATGATTTTCCAACAACCAAAGAGTGACTCACTCTTTGTTAATACAATTTAAGCCCAAAGATATCCCAAAGGTATAAAGCTCAATGAAGAAAGCAAAACTCAAACTCTCACAAGTAAAGTTCAAGCTCAAGGTGATACGTCTCAATACTCTAATTAGCTTTCTTGACTTGTATAAGCAGAGAGAGAGTGCTTTTATACTAAAATTGGCCTTCTTAATTTGCTTGCAACGGATATATTTGAAGAGGACAAAAAAGTTATTTTTCTGGAAGATTTGGTGTGGGGTGGTATACAAATCTTCTCCTGGAATCCTTCAAAAAACAAAATGCATGGCTGCTTGATTCAATTCCTTCCAGCATCTTCTAGGGACTTCCCGAGCAATAGCTGGCTTCAAAAGAAGACAAGAAAACTGTCTCTTTTTGCTTGTGGATAAGTGGGTTTAAGGAGAAACCAACACACCAAGAAATTCTCCTCCAATCCTTCATGACCAACTCACATCCCTCAAGTTGATTATTTGGTATTATTCCAACATTCACCCACCCCATTAAGCCTCAACGGCTAGATATCTATTTGGCAAAGAAAACAAGACAAAACAAAGGAAAGGAAGACAAGGGAAGATGTTCGTACTGAAGCTAAAGAACACCCATGCAAAAGGTACACAGATTTTTCATTTTGGAGATGAAGACAAGCAAAGCAAGTCCCACTTGCCTTTTGAATGCAAAGTAAGTCCCACTTGCCTTTTTATTCAAACTGTGAAGCCTTTCCCATTTTAAAATGAATCATGGGCTAGAAGAAAACAACAAACTTGGGCCTTAGTTATAATTTTTGGAGCCTAAATATTTTAAACAGATTTTGCTTTTAGGGGGGCTTGGTAAATGCCCAATGAAACACATGATACATCAAAAAATTCATAAGCCCAACCAAATGTAAAACATGAGCATCAACACTAAGTACTGGTTTAGGAGATTTGGATTTCTATTTTTATTTTTTGGATTTTTGCATTTTTTGTTCTTGCTTTTGTTATTTGGACAATTCGGGCTAAGTGGTGTCCGAACCGAACCGAAATATGGTGATCGAACCAAATAACCCGAATACTCTCCCCTATTTGCAATCATTATTGTAGTCTGTATAGCTATCACCATCCCTAAAGGCTAATCCTATTGTTTTTTTCGTTTTTTTTTTTACTTCACCATCTCCTCTGTCTTTATGATGGTCATACATTACTTTTTTAAACATTTAAACACCAAAGAGAGGTAATGAGAAAGATAATCGAAGATATTCCCTTCTTAATAAAAGAGGCATAAGGAATGTAATGCAATTTCTTTTTCTTTTTTTCTTTTTTATGACTTACCTATTTCTTTATTGTTTCCAATCTTTAATTGCTTAACAACAAAATGGTTTCCTTTGGTTTCACTACTTCTCACGTTTGTTTCCATTTGTACAGTTTCCCAAAGTCCCTCATGGTTTGATTAACATGACTCTTGAAAAATTTTTTTTGAGTTCGTGTCTTTCTATTTAACATTAGGAATAGTTTTTGATTTTTTTTTATGTGCATGAAATTACATACTTTTTACAACGCACACTATCATCTTTTGGCCTTGCATTCACCATAAATTCATGTATTTAGATGTTAAATCACTTCTTTTTCAGTCAAAACTATCTTTCCTCATCTTTGGTTGCTTTCAGGTGCATTTTGGTGTAATTTGGAGCTTATTTGGCGATTTTTGGTCCCGCAGCGCCGCTGCCTACAGAAACAGTCCAGATAGCCAACAACGTCGCTGTCGAGAAGGAACTTTAATCCAGAATATTATTTTAGACGATTTGCATCTACAATCTAGGAGAATCAAGAGAGTGCACGTGGACACTCCTTCTTTGGAAAGAAGTCTATTTTTGCCACTTTTATGAAGATTATTTATTCTCCAAGACTTAGGGTTTTAGTTGAAGACTTGAAGATATAAATAGAGAAGAGACAAAATCCTAAAGGGGATGTTCGACTACTGCACCAAGTCGGCAAGAAAAATTCTGAAGGCTGAAGAAAAAGTGATTTGCTTTAGGTTTTTATTTGATTAATGTCGAGAACTCTTTGCTTGTTGTTTTTATCTTTCTCCATGAAGGATTTTTGAGTTTTTTGGGCCCCCATGTTTAGTGGTTTGGCCAATTTGGTACTTTTTTTGGCCAGGCATATACCCCGAGATTGCATGGGCAGGCCAAATGTAGACCCCTGGTCAGGCACTTGCTGACGTGGAGGCTGCCCAAGTTCTTACGCGTGTTACTGTAGCAAAACGACGTCGCTTTAAGTGAGAAAAAGTCACCGTTTCATGCCACATCGGATACAGGTGGCTCAGTGGAATCCACTTAACTTAATCCCCAAATTCTGCCCGAACCGAACCGGAACCTGAACCGCCCACCCGGATGACCCAAAACCCAACCGGGTCAGACCCGCCACAAACGGGTCATCTTCAACCCGTTGCTCACCTTGGTGAGCTCGACGGCAGCGGCACGGGACGAGCGACGAGGCAGGCGAGGGCGGCACGACGCCAGGAGGAGGCGACGCGAACCGCTGCAGGTGGCGCTTGGCAGCGGCGTGCTGCTGGCGTCGGGTCGCTACGGGCGGTGAAGGTGAGGTGGTGGCTTCGGGTCGCAGCGAGGAAAGGTGGAGAAGGAGAAAGAGGAAGGAAGGGAAAGGTGGCAGCGACTGGCTGTGGTGATGGTAGCAGGTGGTGGTTTCGGATTGCTGGTGGTTCACGGGGGAGAAGGAAGGAGAAGAAAGAAGAAGGAAGAAGAAAAAGAAAAAGAAACGAAAGGAGAGAGGGCGTGAAACGATGAGTTTTTAGGGGGCGTGTTGTGTTGTTGTTTTTTTTAGTTTATTTTTATTATTAAAAATTATTATTATTATTATTATTATTATTATTATTATTATTATTATTATTATTATTATTATTATTATTATTCTAACTATTATCAATATCATAATTATTATTATCATTATCATTATTGAGTGAGATTCTTATGCACTCTTATAATATTATTTTTAGTTTTTTTAAAAAAAATTATTTCTAACACGAGATAATAATTATAAGACTAAATATTTAATTTCTTATTTTTTATGGTTGATATTTGATCTCATTATTTATTTATTTATTTATTATTATTAAAAAAATTTATGTATTCTTACAAATTTAAACTAGTGGGAGAGTTTAAATAGGAATTTTTAGAAATGAGTATTTGGAAAAAATTAATATTTACTCATTTTTTATATTTTAAAAATAAAATTTAATTAAAAGAAAGAAAAATGATTAAATAAATAATCAATACCGGGTCAAATTTCATTTCGGTACCATCAGGTTTCGGGTCGATTGGGTGAAAAACCCGGGGTTGGTAGCATGCGGAGCCCATGAAGACACATGGATCCTACATGTCCACTCAACCCTTTAAAACGACGTCGTTTTGTCACGAGACGACGTCGTTTTGGAACACCTCCCCATTCTGAAATCCAGGCAGCCCGCCACGTCATTAGGTGCCTGACCAGGGGTCTACGTTTGGCCTGCCCATGCAATCTCGGGGTCTATGCCAGGCCAAAAAAAATGCCGGGGTACCAAATTGGCCAAACCACTAAACATGGGGGCCCAAAAAACCCAAAAATCCCTCCATGAACTAATTCTTCTATCTAGGTTCAAAGGATGTAGCTACAGGATGATGTTTAATTTATGATTCATGTTTCTGGTTTCTTTCAATTTGTTCTTGCCTTGATTTGATATAGAGAGCTTCACAGTGTCTGCGGCTTGATCACCCTTAAACACTTTCTTAGACGCCTTAGTGATGCACCTAACAGAGAAACTAAGAACTCAGACCGTTCTATATCAAGCCTCTACCTTATCAATTGTCGAAAGAGATTTTTAGGGCAGTTGTGGATAACAACGCCTGGCACAGTGGCACTGCACCCTAGGGAAGAGCTTCACTGGCGAAAGCAGGTTGTTCCTGAACTAGGGTAGGTTTATATCTACACGTGACAGTAGTTGTAAACACTTTAGGCCAGGTAGCCCTTCAAAGTAGGCGAATTAAAGCACCAGGTAGCGACGCTATAGTAAACCCCGGACAACCTAGGTCTCCATCCACTGAGGTTTCTACCTTATCGACACCCAACCTTCTCCTCTCCGATCTGTTTGCTTGATAATTCTGTTTACTATTTCACTCTCTTTTATTTCTTGTTATTTATTTTATTTGTCTTTTATAACTTGAATCACTATTCTCAAATCACTATTAGTTATTTACTTTTGTTGTTTATAGTCTAATTAATCGAGAGCCTGAGGTCAGTACTATTTCGCAGTCCCTTGTTTACTACAGCAATACTGTGCACTTGCAGCCGGTTTTGCACGAACATTTTTGTCTTTATGTTTAACATTTGTGATATAGGTAATCCTCTTCATATTATACTTTGTTTATAAAGTTTATGTTTTGCAGATCAACAAAGAATTTGGGTCATCTGCTCCTAGTGATCACTATAGCTCTCCAAATTTTTGCATTTTTCGCCCTCAAAGAAAAATCAAACCATACAAAGAAGGTTGTTGGTGGGTGTCAATAAAAGAGAGAATAGAATTATTGGTTTGCAAGTATAAGGAACAACAACAACAACAGAACTAGCAGCTATTAGTAGGAAAGTTTTGGGCTTTTAAACATCTTAAACCAAATACATGATTAGCTGATGAGACAATATTAGAAGTATTTGTGCCAATATATATGTTTGCAATAACATTTGTTTTATTGGTTGCAATACCTATATCTTCATTAATTTTTGTTGGAAATTGAGTTAGGTTCTCAGCTGCTTCTCTCTTCTGTATATTACCCTCCTGTCCTTCAATATAGGTCGTTTAAGGTATTTGCATAACCCTTAAGAAAAATATTAAATGAGGCTAATCTCATTAAATTTTATTGTTTAGATTACTAACCTATCCTTCCTATTATCCCAGCAACAAAATTTAAGGAAAGCCTCTAAAATAACTAATTTAATGCTTCTTGAAATTTTAAAAGACTTATATTTTGAAACAAAATACAAAGACAAAAATAACTTATATTGAGGGATAAAGAGAGTATAAAATTGACAAATTAATAATAATAATCTTTTTTTTTTGAGGGGGGAAAGACATTCCATTCATTCAACTTAAGCAAACGCTGCAACATCGTCACTAACCAGTTGTGCAATTGGAGCCGGTATAGCGCCAGACGCCAGTCCAATCCACATACGGATTAGCTAAAGAAACAAGTCTGCTAGTGGCATCCGCCACTTTATTACATGATCTAGGAATGTAGGTAAAAACTAAAGACTCAAACGAAGAGGAAAAAAATAAAATGTCGTCAATAATACAACCAAACTGAGAGGAGAGTCGCCGATGACTCTTGAGAGCTTAAACAACTTCCAAATTATCCGATTCCACAAAAAAGATGACGAACCTGCATCGATTGAGCAAGCTGGAGGCCCACCCGGATGCATAATGCTTCCCCATCTTTGGCAAAATAGAAAGATCGGATAAGGCATGCACGACCAGCAAGAACCATTCCAGTGTCATCCCGGAGGACCATACCTAGGCCCGTTCCAGCACCGGCAATCGTGGACATGTCAGTATTGAGCTTGAAATAGCCGATGGGAGGCAGAATTGTAAAGCCCCGAATTTTCAGAATTTGATTTTCGGAATTTTCGAAATTTTGATTCCAATTTTACCCTCGAGGAATTTCCGGATTTTTGGACAAGGAAATAAATTATTTTACCTTGGTTATATGGGAATTAAGTCGATGGTATGACGGGTTCGGCTTTCGTTGGAGTTAAATCGGGTTTCGGTGTTGGGAATTAAACTGTGATGTAGTTTTAGTAAAACTACGTCGTTTTGGAGGCTTACAAAAAAAAAAACCATTGACTAGGGCGGGTTGACCGCGCCTCAGCCCAAAACGGCGTCGTTTTGGGGCTGGGCCGGCTCACACCCTAAAAACCCTAGCCACCCCTCTTCTTCTATTCTTCTCTTCTTCACTTTTTTTTTTTCTCTCCTCTCCTTTTTCCACCCGACGGTGCCTTCCCCTTCTTCTTCCTTCTCTCGTTTTCTCTCTCACTTTCCCTCTCTTCTTCTCTCCCTCCCTCTCTCTCGTCTTCGTCTACACACCAACCTTCTATTCCCCACGCCCCGTCGTCTTCTCTTTTCCCTCAGGTCGTCGCCGCCGCCGCGAACACTGGTGAGTACTCCTGCTTCCCCTTCCCTTTTCGTTTCTCGTTTTCCTTTAGGGTTCTTCGTGTTGATGGGTTTTGTGGGCTGTTTTGTTGTTGGCTTTGGGTGGTCGGACGGTGGTGGGTTCGTGGCTATCGGTGGCTGTCGTGGGCGTGTATGGTGTTGTTGGTGTGGCTGTGTGGGCGTCGTTCTTGAAGCAGAGGCTTCTTCACCGGAGGGGGGCTCGGGATTGGAGTCGTTCGTCGGGACCGGCAGTCCACTGGGAGTGTTCTCGGGTGTTGCTGTTGTTGTCGTGCTCGGTGTTTAACTTGGATTGTTTGAGGGCAGACTCAAACGGATTTCTGATTGAACGGGTGCTTGCGGGTAAGAGTTCTTCCCCATCATTTTCTTTTTAATTCTGAAATTCAAAGGACCCGTGTAGAGTCCTGTTTGATGTTAAGATGTTGTTGAGTTGATTTGGTTGGATGTTGGTTTCGTTCATGGCAGAATTGTTGGATTCGTTGTGGGCAGTTTTGGGTGTTTTCCGGCGAGTTCACCGGAATCCGGCGAAGGCTCGAGAATTTTTCGGCGAGGCTCGGGAATTTTCCGGCGAAGGCTCGGGTTTTGTTCCAAGCATTTGACGGTATACTTTGTTGTGTATTTTGGTGTTCATTCATGGCATGTACTAATAATTCAGAATTGGGTTATGTAATTAATTGTGCTTAGTGGAAACCGAGAGTGAGAGTAGTATGAGGCCGGTAATTTACCGACACGGGTAGAACCTTAGGCCTGGAATCTTGGGCTCGGTTTGACCTTGGACTTAAATAACGGGCTTTGAGCCCAATCCTATAATTGATTAAATAAGGACTTATGGAAGTGGGCTTTAGGCCCGGAAATTGAATTTGGGCTTAGAATGGGTTTTAGGCCGGAAACTCGTAAAGGACATAATGAGTGAGCCATAGGCCCGGGAATTACTTATTGGACTTAGTTGGGTGTAAGCCGGTGAACCTTAGGTCCCAATACTCGGAGTTTTGGTGAGAGAACATTAAGTCGGGTTTAGACCCGGGAATTTCATAATTGGCTAACTAGGGACGGGTTTAACTCAGTTGAGCCTTATAGTTACATGCATGCATGTTTTTATTGTTATTGTTTGTAATTTGTTGTGTGTGCCGGTATTCAGGCACGGGTAACACCTCGGGAGCTGGAGGATCTGTTCTGGGAAAAGCTCCACAGGACAATCGTCGTTGAGGTGACTTTATACGTCTTTTTATGTTTGTATGCATGAGCTCGTTGGATTGGTTTGTTTGAGTTGCATGCTTGTTTGCTAACATGCTGTAATCTATATTGTGTGCCTAAGTGTACCATTTGCTTATGAGCTGGATATTTGGATTGTTATGGTTTATAACATGTGATGTGATTCTGGGTGTTTTGTGTGATGTATTGTGGGTCGGAGACCCGGTTATCTGAATGGGTTGTTTTATCACACAACCCTGTTAAATCACAATCTCTTGGCGCACATGAACTCATAATTGGTGAATAAGAATAATGTACAGTAGAAGTTAGGCTACTGTGTGCTGATGACCGGTTGTTTCGAGCGGGAAGTGATACCCCTCGGGTTTGCTTGCGGAATAGCAAGTGTTATGCGGATTTGCATATGGGTCTGTAATGACCGGTTCTATCTCCCTCCTTCTACCTCCCCCTTTCTACTTCCCTCTTTCTCTCTGTCTCTCTCTCTCTCTCTATGGATATATTTGGGCTTCGTGCCTGGTTTTATTTGGGCTTATGCCTGGTTGTCTCATGAGACGGGACCGAGCTCGACGCACACAGTAGGGGGCCCTGAATAATAAAATATAATAAGAAAACTTAACACACAACAGATGGAGAATAATGAACTGTTTGCTTGATTGGCTTGGCATGTTAGTACTGATTGTTGTATGTTGCTTACTTGTCTTGTTGCTCTTCTTTCCTTTCGGACTTGATCTGCACACCTTCATAATTAGATTTATATTGCTCACTGAGTAGGCGACTCACATAATCGCCAACGTTGTTTTTCAGACTTTAGTTAGCGTGCAGTCACTTTCCANCCCTGAATAATAAAATATAATAAGAAAACTTAACACACAACAGATGGAGAATAATGAACTGTTTGCTTGATTGGCTTGGCATGTTAGTACTGATTGTTGTATGTTGCTTACTTGTCTTGTTGCTCTTCTTTCCTTTCGGACTTGATCTGCACACCTTCATAATTAGATTTATATTGCTCACTGAGTAGGCGACTCACATGATCGCCAACGTTGTTTTTCAGACTTTAGTTAGCGTGCAGTCACTTTCCATCCTTCCAGAGTGCGGACGTGGTTATCTCAGCAGGTAGCTGTGCTTGATCTCCCGGTTGGATCCATAGAGTCGGCATGCATGTTGTTTTGTTTCTCTTATTTTTACTCCGTTTGTTTCTTCCGCTGCATTGAATTTTTATTGAGATGTCACTATTGATTTTGGATTACATTATCGGCGGGTTGCCGGGTTTATGTATCGAGGATGTTTCGGCAGGATGCCGGGTTGTCTTGAGGCTTGTTAAGCCGGATTTGTTTTGTTCTTTATGACATCTCGTCTTTTAGTAATTTTGGATAATGTTTTTGGTATTGGATTTCGTGTCCCGGGTTTCAGCGGTATTTTGGTAATTTCCTTGTGTTTAAGTATTTTATTGTTAAATTGGGACACGGGTGTTTCAGGAATCCAGCTGGAAGGTCTCGGTGGAGAAGATGCCATGGTTGGTTGTGCTTGAACCTGCTGATAACTGAAGAGTAGCTCATGAGCTGCTTGAAGGATATTTGGGATGGGCATACATCACTCCTGAAATATAAGCTGATTTCTATCCTTCCACATTCCTCACATAACCATAAGGACACGTTCAAGCAACGGCCATCCATGTAAAGAGACAATCTGGAACAGCCAATCACCGACGGAAATCGTAGACAAAGAGGGTAACTGCGAGAAGAAAGCACATTGCTCCCAAACCTATTTAGCCCACGGACACTGAAGAAATAGATGTTGCAAGCATTCAACACCATTCTGACATCTGGGACAGCTTGTCGATATAGGAACATGGCGAAGATACAGGTTTGCTCGGACTGGTAGAATATTAGTAAAGAACTTCCAAGCAAAGGACCTGATTTTGGGAGAAATACGCATTTTCCACAGGGCTCGCCACCACGATCTCCAAGTCACATCTGTACCATCCTCCCAATCTGCAATATGAGGATATGAGTTGCGAAGCGCAACCCTATAGCCTGTCTTTACCGAATAATCACCTGTATTGGTATGAAACCAAGCCAGTTCATCAATATGCTCACCCGGTACAAGAGGAATATTTTTTATCAGGGTAGCCTCTTGATCATTAAACATTGAGTCCACTAGGTCATGATTCCAGTCCCCAGTATGTTGATCGATAAGATAATCCACCGTAGTCGATTCAGACATGGGAGGAATGGGAGATTCAACATGAAATCTACCATCCCTTGGTAACTACGGGTCTTGCCAGATTCGAATCCCCCTGCCATTGCCCACAGAAAAACATAGCCCTTTCATGAGGGTAGGACGAGTATTCCAAATGCTTCGCCAAGTATAGCTTGGCTGATAGCCCAGGGTAGCATCTAGAAAGGAAGAAGATGGGTAGTACCGGGCTTTTAAGATGCGAGCCAACAAGCTGCGATCATCCCGAATGAGACGAAAGCCTTGTTTTGCCAAGAATGCAATATTAGTAGCCTCAAATATACGGAATCCCATTCCCCAACAGATTTAGAGCAACATAATTTTTCCCATGCCACCCAATGTATGCGCCACCTACCATCACGCTGCCCCCACCAGAACCGGCGAACAAGGCTACCAAGTTGTGAACAAATAGACTCCGGTAACTGGAAGCAGCTCATGAGGTAATTAGGTATAGATTGAGAAATAGATTTAATGAAGATTTCGTGTCCAGCATCAGTGAGAAATTGCTCCTTCCATTGTCCCATTTTCTTTGCAACCCGATCACAAACAGCCTCAAAAATTAATCTTTTAGATCTACCAATAAAGGCTGGTAAACCCAAGTACTTGTCTAAAGTATCCACTGCCTTCACTCCCAAATCCCCTTGGATATTAGATTGTAGCTCTTCTGGCACATTACGGCTAAAAAACACTTCGGACTTCTCTAGATTAATTTTTTGCCCAGAGGCAGACTCATAGCTTGAAAGAATGGAAGCAATGGCTCTAGCCTCCCTTCGATTCGCACGAGCAAAAGGATGCTATCGTCAGCGAAAAATAAATGTGAAACTTGTGGAGCAGCTCTGCACATCTGAACACCATGGATATGACCCGATGCCACAGCTTGATTAATGAGTACCAAGAGACCCTCTGCACAGAATAGAAACAATTATGGAGAGAGAGGATCCCCTTGCCGCAGTCCCCGGGAAGGGAAGATATGTGGTTGTGGAACCCTATTAACCAACAAAGAGTAACTCACAGAGGTAACACACTTCATAACCAGCTGTACCCAATGAGAAGGGAACCCCATCTTTAACATTATAGCCTGAAGGAATGGCCACTCCACACGATCATAGGCCTTACTCATGTCAAGCTTGAGACCTAAAAAACCTTTGGAGCTCTTACATCTGTGCTTTATATGATGAACTGTCTCAAAAGATATAAGTGCATTATCGGTGATGAGTCTACCTGGGACAAAAGCACTCTACTCAGGACCAATAATATCAGGCAGAATTTCTCTGAGTCGATTTTCCAAGGTTTTTGTAATGAGCTTAAAGACCACATTACAAAGGTTGATTGGCCTAAATTGACTGTAGAGATCCACCTGTTTTACTTTGGGAATCAAAGTCACAAAAGTGTGATTTAAACATGAAGGATCCGCCCCATGATTTAGAACCTCAAGCACCATACGAGATACATCATCACCCACCCATTTCCAATACTTTTGAAAGAACAAGGGAGGAAAACCGTCCGGACCAGGAGCTTTGGATGGGTGCATCTGCATTAAAGAGCAATAAACTTCTTCCCTGGTATAAGGTTGACTTAACCTACTACACATAGCTGCAGTGACCCAAAGTGAGACACAATCAAGGACAATATGCATATTATATGAGCCTTCAGATTGAAATAAATTTGAGTAAAAGGAACAGAAGGCAATCGCAATTTCATCTTGATTAGTAACATGCTCACCCGAATCAAGCTTCAGCTTGGTAATAAGATTAGTCTTCTTCCGTTGGTTGGCTTTATGGAAAAAGTACTTAGTACGCTTATCTCCATCCTTCAACCACAATACTCGGGAACGTTGTGCCCACATAACTTCTTCCTTCCGAATAAGGTCCTCGATTTCCTGGTTCAGTACACGGGAACGCTGTACCACATTCCGAGATTGTGCCTGGGAATGTAACCTGGCTAACTCTCTCCGTTTCTGATGGATCGTGTGAGTGACATTCCCAAAAGCATTACTACTCCATTTACTTAGCATATTGCTACACTTAGTGATCTTGTAGCACAAAATATCCATAGAAGTAGCACCTTGATTACCCGACCAAACTCCTTCAATAGTATCATTGCAGCCCGGCTCCCCCATCCACATGGCCTCAATACAAAATAATTTGCGCTTAGGAGTAAAAGTCACAGACCTATGATCAAGAACAAGCTTCAATAGATTGTGATCCGACTTCTGCCTCGGGAGATGCTTCACCTAATAATGGGAAAATTTTCACAACCAAGAATCAGTAGCAACAAAGCGATCTAATCGTTCCTCAATGGCATCCTTATCTTCCCCTCTAACCCAGGTAAACTCACAACCCGTAAAGCCTAAATCATGGAGCTGACAATCCATTAACACATCCCGAAAGGCCTGCATTGCTTGCATACTACGACCTGTCCCTCCCTTCTTCTCATGTAGATAGAGTATCTCATTAAAATCACCCCCGCATATCCAAGGGAGACTACTATGAGCTCGCAGAGATTGTAACAAATCCCAAGATCTCCATTTTTCAGCGTGTTCTGGCCAACCATAAAACCCAGTAAATCGCCACTCATTACCACTACCCTCTACTTGAACAAAAACATCCATGTGGTGTAAACTATAAGATTGCAATGTGACATGACAGCCCTCCCTTCATAATAATGCCAAACCACCACTCCGAGACCGACCATCTCCATCACAATCCTTCACCACTAACCCCTCCCACCGAAGCCGTCATTGTATACTCTCCATCTCCTCTGCTTCAACCTAGTTTTGGAAAGGAAAACTAGGAGAGGATTTTCAAGCTGTATAAGATTGCATAAGAGGGAAACTGCACGTGTATCCCCTAAACCACGGCAGTTCCAGCAGAATAGACTGGTGATGATCGGCGGGGTTCCGTTGGCAATAATAGAGCAGCCTCCTCAACAGACATCTCCTTCAATTTCTTACTCCCTTCAGTCTAACCATCCTCAACACCTGGTAGTAGCACCTCCCCCATTCGTTTCAACAATTTAGGGGAGACCTGGTCATCGGCCCGAGTCTCACTACTGCGGGCACGCCTCTTCCAGCTATGACCAGCACCCGACCTCAACAAATTAGACACTATCCCAGGCTGAAAAACACCCAACTCCCTGAAAAGAAGCTGCGGATCAAGGATAGACACAACATGAGGGTTTTGAACTCCCTCTGAACTCGGTAATATAGCCCCTAAAATCTGCCCCCCAACCTGCTTGCTCGTCTTGGCCAGCTCCGTCCCAGCAGAAGTGAAAAGAGAATCCTTAGATAATGGGGACTGTTCAACTGGTTGCGAGATTGCCAAAGAAGTACCAGAGTGATGAGCCTGACCATCCCTAACCAGATTCTCTTTTGAAAGACCAGGCTTTGAACCAACACTTATCTTCTGAGTAATAATCGGCATTTGCTTTATGGGAACATTAAGTGCAGGAACATGTAGAGGTTCCGCAGAATTACTATCCAAGCGAATGCTCGGACGTAACGGAGACAGACCAATAGAACTAATGTCGAACACAACATCCTGCAAAGAACCCTTCCGGCCGTGCCCCCCACCTTCATTGTGAGAACTATCCACATCGACTACATCCTCCCCTCTCAACCGAGAATTGACAGACCGAGTAGGTGAGTGGTCACCCTTCTGGGCTTGTACTGTCTCTGATGAAGAAACAGGTTTAAAAACAAGCTTACGCATAACCGTCTCCGATATGTCCTCCCCAGCAAAGCGAGGACCAACGAGCTTTTTAGGAGAAGCCCGCAACCACTCGTCGTACGGGGTATCTATCAAATTTAGCTCCTCCTCATCCCCAGCAGCGCAATCCCGATCCACGTGCCCTAGGCAGCCACAATAGAAACAGAAAAAAGGAAGTCGTTCGTATTTAAAGAAAACCCAAAGAGGGTTGCCATCTTTCCCAGCCATAAGAGAACCATGAACAAGTGGTTTACGAACATCAAAGAGAATGCGAAACCGAACATACTTTCCTCTCTTCATATTGCAATTCGGCTCCAATCCTCTAACTCACCAATCTTCCTTGCTAGTGCCGCCACCATCTTCTCCGAACGCCTATTAAACGGGATATCATAGACCCTTGCACATAAAGGGACCGAGAAAAATTGGAGTGATGAAGGCTGCTCATCCCCAGTCAACTCTCGAACAAGGACTACCTGATTATCAAAGTTCCAGGACTCCTGGTCTAACACCCTCTGCTTATCCCTCCAATGAAAGAATTGGAACACAAATAGGTTGCGCTCCAATTGAGAAACCTCAACCCCATGCACAGGTCGCCATACTTGCTTCATGGTAGACATAAAGGCATGTACGTTGAAAGGTCTCTCAGTCTAGAGTTTTGCTACCAAACACAAAGTAGCCGACAAATCTGCTTCCACCGCCTCCTCTTCATCCACCGTCACGACTTCGGTTTCAGCCACCATCGGATCAGGTGGAATAAAGGGGAGCCTACCTCTACCCTGCACCCCCGCCGCCCTTGAGCCCCATGCCATACTATCAGCCCCACACCCCTTACCCTCCAAGATCACCACCGGAATAATGGACAAAAGGAAGGGAAACGAGATATAGCCAAAGACAGAAGATCAAAGAGAACTGACAAAACCTTAGGAAACCCTAAGGAGAAAACCTTGGAAAAGGAGGAAACCCTAAAAGGAAGAGAGACTCGAAAAACGAGAGAAAACCTGAAAAAACGGGAGTCTTTAAGAAAGTGTATCATTTTTAATTAATAACAATAGTCTTAACCATAACAATAGTGGGCTAATCTGCTAGAAAGTTAGAAAGCAAAAATTCCGCAACAACGTGCGGGCTTTGAACTTGTTTAGCCTGTAACTAATTAATTAGTAACATTTTTTTATAGTATAGGGGCATGGTCCGCATGGATGGCATTGGATGTTGTTTTTTTTTTTTTTTTTTAAACACGAAGGCATTCGCTGTTGTTAGGTTTCAAATTCGAGCCTCCCTTAGTACGTGTAAGGAAAATAAAAAAGAAAAATAAATTGTATCCCGATTTAGTTTAATTCTTGCGTAAGTTATAGAGCGGATAAATGGAAACAAAAGTCCGCGTAAGACAATTTTTTTCTGTTTTAAATGCAACTGAGCATCGGAGATCCATTACCGCTTGTAATCCGAAAGAATTTCTTTGACTTTCAAAAAAAAAAAAGAATCAAACAGTTATGTGTACAATTGACTGCATATATAGCCACATCAATGTTTTTCTTCCAATTGTGTGAAGCTACAAATATGCAAGAAATATTTGATTCCAGGTATCAGGAACTCCTGGCAAACACCAATGTATGCAATCTGCGTGGTGTAATGGGTCGGCTTTCTGTTCTTCTGTCAATAGTTTGCCCCCAGTTTCAGTGTAAATGGATGAGTGTGCATCAATACGGTATTCTGATAGCTGGGTTATGTTAATGAAAGTAACAGGAACTTTCATCCTTTTCCCTATGCTAGCCACTACGCTCATCATCCCTTTATTAGAGCCTGTCCCCCAATGCCTCTTCTTCAATATTGGCTTTGTTTCGTTGAAGCATTTGGTCCCATTTATCTTGCCCCAGTCTTCACTTCTGCATAAAGTAAATGGGTGATTATTAGCGTAGGAATTAGGTATGAGTAACTCTTATTCTTGATGGTAATTAGTCGACTTTCAATTTTCAATCAGTTTTGGTTCAGGTAATGGTATTATTAATTATAGCAAGTAAGTACTGAGCTCATTTTCCACCTTTGCAAGCAAAGATAGAAATCTTTTTAGACAACTCCAAGAAGCAATACAGTTGTGTCTGAATCCAAAATTTTCAATGATTATATGACTGTAAATGTTATACTGCTGATATAAGGCAGTGGAATTGACAGCATGTAATGGAAATATAGGATTATTTCTATTGCTTAGAGTGAGATATAAGGCAAGAGAATGACCTGGTGTGAGCAGGGGACATGGTAGTGAAGAAGACCCGAGTTTTGTTGGGATTAATATTGGAGTCTATCCAGTTAGCCCATGTCCTGAGGCCCATTCTGTAAGCAACAGGTGTATCCAACTCTTCATATCCTTCCTCTCCATTTGGAAATGAACCCCATCTGCTCTCAAGAAGACACAATGCATTTGTTAATCAATGAAAAGAATCCTTGATTACGAATATATTTGATGGTGAAACTAGCATGACCTTATATCATCAACAATGTGAAAGCCAAGAAAATAAATCATCAACAGTGAATTACTATAGTAATTCACTAGCTAGGTTCTGGGAAATTACTTACAGTGCTTTTAGTCTCAAACCACTCATCCACCAAACGTAAGTATTAAACACGAGAATATCCGCTCCTCCCCAGTGTTTGGCGTGCCCTTCAATTGAGTCTACTTTCATTATTCTCTTTTTCGGATCTGCTATTATCTTTTGGTCGGTATTGGACTCGATGAGAAATGGAGCCCAGTAGAACTCAATGGTAGCATCATATTCCTGAAATGAATTGGTAAGAGATTGTTACATCAAGCTCTTGGAATATAATTATGCTGTTTAAAACAAAATGATTCCCTTGCAACATAGTAGATGAAATATAACAATTATATTTATGAAGTCGCTTATCCAGTGAATTGTTTGGGTTTGCTTGTAAATGTTTTAGTTGGTGGTGCAAGTTGTGTACTTGATGAGAAAAAGAACTTGAAAGGTTCAGCTAATACCTTAGCTCTAAAGACTGAATGACTACGGCCCCTTTTCATGGACTTCTTGTCTTGAGGAATAATCCACTCCACCAAACAAACAAAGGATTGCCATTGACCCCTTTGAAGCGAGTCTCCTACAAACAGCAGCCTCTTTCCTCTCAGTTTCTTGAGGGCCAGTTCTGGATTAAACCTGAAGTTATTTGGAGCCATTTCAAGCACAAATATTGTTACAATAGCTATTCTTGGATTATAGAACAATAAACATAAATGCTAATTCATATCAAAGACGGCAAATTATTGACCTTGGTAGGGTGCAGTCCTCTGGCTGCCATTCCCAATGACGATAATCCAAATCCTTCCTTCCATTCTTGACGCAAGAAACCTGTCTGTCGAGGTAAGGACAGCTTCTGTCTGTGTATAGCGGCTTCAGTGTCTTGTTAAAAACCCACTTTCCCGTATTGACAGAGCACTCTTCTGGGTCGAACTCGAATCTGTCATCAATTGCGGAGTTTTTAAGGTAATCTTCTGCAGTTTTAGCTTCTGTTGGATAATGACATGTACAGTGAAACAGCATTAGAACAGCTTTTCCGAAAGCATGGATAGATAGGAAAAACAAGTTGTTGTTGCATGCTTACTTGATTTTCTAACTGCAGTTCTCCTGGAACAGGACTGTTTGAAAAAAGACCTGGAAGTATCTGTATACAAGAGAGCAAGGATTACAAAACTGCATATCGCAATCATAACAATGGAAAGTGGTAGCTTTCCTTTCGAAGGTTTCATTGTAGCTGAAGAAGATGGTGCTAAACTCATTTTTTTGAGGCAGAGAATAGAATCTTAATGGTGGGTTACAGAGTATTAAACAGGGCAACAGAATGATGAGGACATTGCTAGAGCCCTGGTGGGGGTGTGTCTTTGCCTATTTTATGGCTGTTTTGAGTAGGAGTGAAGTTAAAGCCATGTATGTTTGATTTTCCATATCTTTTGAAGTATTATTAGGAGGTTAGAGAATAAGTTGGGAAGCTAACATCTTGGGCTCTTCCTGTGTCTCCCTTAATGTGAAAAGTTATCATATCCCTAACCATTGTGCCATTGCTATCATGTACAAATTACAATAGTCATTAGGTGCAAAAAGGTTTCTTGATGAAGAAGTCTTAAGGCTCCATGTCCTCTCCCTTTCCCTCACTTTAATCTCTGATTGACTTTTGTTAATTTACGCATCAATGCAGCTTATATATATATTCATAAAATTCCAAGGATAATTAAGCCTTTGGCCTATTTTTTTCTACCAGGCTTCAACTCCAAAAACCAATTGACTTGAGTAAAGATGGAATTAGGAACTACTGCATTTTCTATATAGATCCGTACGTACGACTTTAATAGTGAATATTTTGCTCTTACTGGTCACCCATGTACATATAATGGTAACATAATTTTCAGATGTCTAAAGTATGCACAAATTAGGAAGATTTAATACTCACATATATAAGATGTCTGATCACTTAAAAGTGATTAGATACTTAAATCCAAGCCTCATTGTTGGATATGTTGAAGTTAATGAATTGTTATTTGCTCATTTTAGATAAAAGAGCAATATGTTGGATAAATGTGACATAAATTGTTTTTTTTATATCCACTTTTGGGGCTAGATTTATATAGTTTTTATAAAGCTATTATTTATGGATTATGGCTGCATAATTTTGTTTCAGGACTTGGGATTGTCGACTCTATTGGCAAGTCGTTGAAAACTTACTGTAATAATGTTGCAGCAATCTTCTTCCCTGAAAGCTGATGTGTACTGTAAAGGTGGAAAACATATTAAGTTAAAGTACATTATCGTTAAAGAAGAAGTTCAGAAACAAAAGTGTCAATTAAACATACAAGTACTAAGTATGAGTATGGATCCAATAATAAGAGGATTGTCACCATGACATTTAGGTTGTATGTCAGTAAGATGGGTGCTTATAGAAATCCTATTCAGGATTGATTATAGTAATGTTATTGACACTTTGAGCTCTTGATGGATTGTTTCTGATTTATCTAATTCTGTTTAATCATGTTTGTATACATACATGATAGTATATAAGGGTGCACACAGAATTGGTCTTCATTGAAGACATAAAGTGACCATGACGTTTAATTCCATTTTAAGTGAAGTAAGCATGGAACTAGTATGTGATACATGGGAGGAACCGTGTTGCAAAAAAATTAACACGGAACCGCTATGATCCTTATTAGTTTTTGCTTATTGTTGGAATGTTGATCATTTAAGTTATTTTGCACATTATGTTATTTGATCATTAAACGTATAATATCATATGTGCCAAGTGGGAGAATGTAAGAATATTTCCTTTTATATGGCCCATATAATATTAGCTTTTATTTAATGATGTGGCAAAATCCTATTGGTCAACTATTAAGGTTTTCTGATAGATACTTGATGGGGTGTATAAATAGAATATTATGGAATAGGTCCTCTCTCTCCAGTCGCTTAACGTTTTGTTACACCATCTCACAAACGTTAGAAAGAAAGACAGAGGCAAGAGAGAGAAATCTATTTCTCATGAAGGTATCAAGACAAATCCAGAGGAGATTAAGAGAATTTAGAAGACAACATAATCGATTTACCAGGTATGTCTTCAACCTCATGTTATTAGTGGGAGATAATTAGTTCTAAGATCTAATGGATATTATGTTAATGTTTGAATTGGGAATTAAATTATTGTTTCTTGATTTCTTATTATTATGATTGTTCATGTTAATTATCTAACATTTTGCTCCATAAATATTATTAATATCAGCTGCTCTCTCTGTAGGCCATTAATTATAATCAGCTATTTGATGATTGTGACATTACATGGATTGGAATTAAGGTGTTTATTTAGACTCAAGACTGTCATGATCACCTTAAGTTTGTTGGTGATCCGAAAAGATTACAGGAATAAGCTGTTATGGATTTTTGTCCATTAAAGTTGTATAGTTTTGTTCCAGAAAGAAGTTGGAAAACTAAGTTTGTCCTGCCATATATGCTTGTTCTGATATATCAATCCACAGTCAAAAACGAGTATTATAATTCTACCACGACCATAATGTGATATATATAAAAGAGCAATGCATAAAGAATTACTAGCAAGCAGTGAAAAGAAGGAAAGCACGTTGGGAAATCATGACCCAGGAACAGAAAGAGCAATTTCTAAACACTATTATTAGTAAGAGCCCATATATTTAACAATACATTCTCGTTTCTCAAAAAAAAAAAAAAAAACAATACATTCTCTAACCACATTGTGCCATTTCAAATTTAATTAAGAAACAAGAAGTATAGTTGTCAAAATACGGTTCGTGGGGTGTGGTTATATAATGAAGTGATGAACCATCAAAATATATATGATTGTGATCCGCATCTGTTGGTGGATAATGGAACTGTTATGATAGGAAAAAAAAATGCCACATTAATAATAGTATAGTTAATGATGAAGTCATGAAGTCAGTAATTAAGGCCGAGGATAATCTAACATCAATGTCGTTCTTAGGTTGAGTAATATTGTAGGTGAGGATGCTGTCGCTTGAAAACCGGACTTTGCCTAATCGCATTACAATATTACTATCAAAAAAAAAAAAATCGCATTACAATATTTTGTGACAAAAGTACCAAGTTCCCTTCAGAAAGCGACCGTAAATGATTTTGTCATGTGTAGCTGCTCAAATTCGAATGTTTGTGGCAGGAACATTTCTCCACCTTTTTTTTATTTCTTTCTTTTGCTCTAACTGAATATTTCTTTGACATTAATTTTTATCCATCTTCGGCTCTTTTATTTCATGTGGCCAGTGAGGAGGGGACGTGTGCTTGGTATATCAGAATTATTGCCTTTAAAAAAAAAGAAGATTTCATTGTCAGACAAAATATCAAATCTCATGATAAGTCTCATTTTTTTTTTTGTTGAATGATAAGTCTCATAATAGAACAGTTAGTCGAGCTTATCAATCATTTTCTGAACGACTTTTTTGGTACAACATCCTGGTTCTATATGTTACGGCCCATAGTGGAATCTGTTGTTTGTTTCAGGGCAAAACCATTATCAGATTCTGTAGAGGTTTTTTTTTCTTAATGAGCACACCGTTTTCTTACCCTTAGGACCAACAATATAATTAATAATATCGCTCAAAATTTATCATATGTAGTATACATGAAATTACTTAAAATTTCAATATTATGAAATTGTTAATAATCACATTACATTATTACATATACATCCAATATGTTAGTAGGAGAAATTTAGTGGAAAAAAAGTCTCCTTATATCCCTGACATTATCTTTGACCACAGTCTTGAATTGACTTGAATTTTGCTGCAAGTGTATGACCTGTATTTCTTAACAGTCCATTTGGTATCAAATCCAAATTGGAATTGAATTCAATTCATTAAAGCCTGTTTGGTATGCGGGAATTGAATTTAATTCTTGGAATTGAAATCAATTCCTTAGCTTGGTATAATTCTACCTAATTTAAAATGTAAATTGAATTTTATTTTTTATTTTTGGATCAATATTTTGTTAATATTTCAAATCCGAGTGAAACCGATCGGATTTGGAATTCCAAATGAATTCCAATTCCAAAGAATCAAAGAGAACTTAATTTTAACAATTCAATTGATGATTTGATTTATACCAAACATTAGAATTAAATTCAATTCCTCATTATTAAAATTATACCAGACATGGGAATTGATTTCATAATGAATTCAAATTCATTAAAATTTTTAATGAATTCAAATTCAAAAATTTTTGATGAATTAAAATTCACAAATTCTAAAATTTTAATGAATTGAATTCAATTCCAATTTGGATTTTGATACCAAACAGGCTGCATTTGTATCGAACATATTGAAATCAAGGTCCAGGCCTGACTGATATTAGCGTAGACATAAAACGAAGCCCACCAATTAAAATCAAACTCCAGGCCCGATGATGTTATTGAACTACAACTCCTCCACTACCACCTAATCACTCGCATATCCTTTCACGGACCTTTTATTCCCAGCAGAGAGTAAGCGGAGAGAAGCTTCTGGTTTCCATTTCAATGGCCACCATCAACCTCTCTTCACTACAAGCCTCATCACCATCTCTTCGCTTCCTCTCTTCGTATTCTCCCCAAAATACCCTCCACGCATCTTTCTATTCACCCTCCTCCTCCTCCCTCTCTTTTCCTTCCGTTTCCTTAAAACTTCCGAATACTCTTAGATTCAGACCCCGCTCTCTAATTATCGGCGCTGCCGCCAAGGCCCTCTCGGAGACGGAGTTGGTTCCCGTGCCGTTAACAGCGGAGGAATTCTCCACGCAGTTGCCGTCGGATTCCGGCGTCTACGCCGTCTACGATAAGAACGACGAGCTTCAGTTCATCGGCATCTCCCGAAACATTGCGGCCTCCGTTTACTCCCACTTGAAATCGGTCCCCGACCAATGCTCTTCGGTTAAGGTACCGTGTCTTTTTAGTTTTACTATCTTGTTTTTGTTAAGGTTGTCTTTCTCATTTTGTCCCTTGTGGGTTGTCAGCTATGTGAAATGTCAGTTGTCCCCTTGGTGTTTTGTGGTTTTCAAAAATTAAGAATCAGCTGGACGATGCTTTAGATTTTAGGAATTGAACATATTTCCAGAGAAGGAATAGAGGAAAATTCTTGTAGTTGTCTTATGTTTTCAGATATTTATTTGTTAGAAATGGATATTGTCTCTGGCTAATATGCCAATAATTGTATTGTATAGGTTGGGGTAGTGGATCAACCTGATAAGACAGCTCTCACCGAAGCCTGGAAATCATGGATGGAAGAACATATAAAAGCCACCGGAAAGGTTCCGCCTGGTAATGAATCGGGCAATGCCACTTGGATAAGGCAGCCGCCAAAGAAGAAGGCCGATCTCCGCCTCACCCCCGGCCGTCACGTCCAGTTGACGGTACCATTGGAGGAACTCATTGATCGGCTGGTGAAGGAGAACAAGGTGGTGGCATTTATCAAGGGATCAAGAAGTGCCCCAATGTGTGGATTCTCTCAAAGGGTAGTTGGCATACTCGAAAACCAGGGAGTGGATTATGAGAGTGTTGATGTGCTCGATGAGGAGTACAATAGTGGGTTGAGGGAGACCTTGAAGAAGTATAGCAACTGGCCTACATTCCCACAAATTTTCGTGAATGGTGAGCTGGTTGGCGGGTGCGATATCTTGATGTCCATGCATGAGAAGGGAGAGCTTGCTAGTTTGTTTAAAAAGTAAGTTATAATTTTCTTGCAGTCTTATGAAAGGGAAGAAGGAGGGGTGGGGTTTCATAGCAGAACAGCCTGAGTACGAGAATGGCAAAGAAAGCTCACCCCATCGATTGTATTGCTTGTAGATCTTAGGCATGTAACTTGCAAGGGTGTTAACTTATTGTAGTCTGATAAGCCTTAAAGCAAAGATGATGTGGTTCGATTTAGTGGGTTGCTTATGTGCAATTGCTTTCCTGTCGTGTTGGTCTTGTCTCGTCTTGTCTGTTCAATTTTTCTTGCTTAGTGGCTTTTTTCTCCATTTTGTAGCCTGTTACTTGGCCAAAGGCTTGGACTGAGTTTTAGGAACCTATGCACAATACCCGTAAGATGGTTGACACTAATCCATTTCTGGCTGCTGTGTATAACCTGCTTATCTCCAGAACTAGGTGTGTAGGCACAAATTGCAATTTCAGTGTTCAATTCCATTTCTGGCACGTTTTGTTTGAGCTATCCAATTCGTGCCCAAGCCCACAGCTGCAATGTTTCTGCTTGCAAAAGTTCCTTAAAAGTTTAACATATTACCGAGTTCATCTGAAAGGGTTAATCGGTATTCTAATTGGTTGGCATGACTTAGTTCATTGTCGAGCAATGCAAACTCAAGAGCAGTTGCCTGAATTTTTCTCCTCGCTGCAAACGTCAATCCCCACCTATTGGACGTTCTTGGTACTTCTATCTCATAGCCAAAAATGTCATCTTTGAGGATCGGTTAAGAAAAAAATCAACGCATACTTGGGGAAAATGTTTATGAAGTGCAAGTATCCGCCATCCGGTCCTATAAATGCCAATCAGAAAAATCAAGATGCATTAATGTTTTTTTTTTTATTTTTTGTTGCCAACTTCTGCACCTAACACTTTTAATGTTTTGCGTCTTTCAATCATGAACCTGTCCAATAATCGTGGTTCTTTTGTGTTTTCTTTTCCCCTTAACCTAATAATGAAATTTCGCCTTATAATTACATAGAGCAAATCCCTCAAAATATTCAACCAATGAGGTGAACGTTACCTTAAACAAGTATCGGCCAAACCCCTTAACAAATAATTACAGTCCTCAAACGAGAATTCCATCATCTCACTCCAACTTCTCAGTCATCTCTTTATCAATCAGCGAATTTCAGAAACAGAAAAAAAAAAAAAAAAAGAAAGAGTGACCATCACAAATGCTTTCATAAATGATATGCAAACCCCTAGTGATCAACCAAAAACAAAGATTGTATTTAGTTTGTCGCATAAATTGGAAAACTTATATATGTACGTTACTTCTGTCTCTGGTCAACCAACCATGGATCAAGTAAACCAAAGCGTACGCAGTACAAAATCGTCGTTTACCACCAATTTCACTCATCGGCCGAGTTTTTCCCGTGACGCGACTGGCTTATATTTACTGGGAAACAGCTGGACTGCAGCCTCGAATACTCTCGACCCACAAAACCACACTAACAATACTTATACAACAGATCACCGGATATTATCATAATTAATTATATTGTTATATCCCCAACAGCTCAACCACCATAACATTCATTAATGGCGAATATATTCATATTAGTCACACTTTAAAAAAAATAATATCTAAATGAGTTGTTATTTCATATGTATTTGACCAAACTATTCAATCCTTTTCGCGACATGTCACCCCTTGCCTGAAGAAGAATCATAATCTTCATTTTCTCCAGCAAATCAACCAATCATTTAATCAACCGCTAATTCTTGTTTCGTTTTGTTGGTGATCATGGAATTGGAAACCAGCAGCAGCTCCTCTTCGTCCCCTCCGTCTTCTCCTCCTGCTTCCGGTAGGTTCAAGCTTTACGACCAGCTGGAGTTGCGGGAATTTCCTGACAAGTACGTCATCAAGTCCCTCCTCGATTCTCCCAACCGCGGCTTCTCCATTAGCCGCCACAACGGCGACCTCGAGCCGCTTACCGGTAACCGTCCCTCTCTTCGCCATTTGCTCGGCTCGTTTTCTCCATTTTTTTAAAGCTATAAAAATGTTTATTATACGCCGACGGTTAAAGCCAGGGGGGAGAGATGCTTGTTTGGTTTAGCTAAGTTGCTTTGTTTATTGTTGTTTATAGATGATGGAAGTAGCGATGCCGGTGCTCCGTCAAGAACCTCTACAATCTACGGCGTCGCCGGAACAATACGATTGGTTGCAGGTAATTTCTTAACGGTTGTTTGCAGCTTGATTAGTATCGTATAATGCACAAGGTCTATTGTTCGTTAGGAAGTTAGGTTTCGTTATTAGTTGAGCTGCTCATGATGTATTGGTGCAGGAACGTACCTGCTGGTGATAACTTCACGGAAGGAGGTTGGGGCATTTCTAGGTTTTCCTGTTTTCAGGATTGAGTCCATGAGGTTCCTTTCCTGCAATGAGGCATTGAAATTTTCTACTGCACAAGAAGTACGTTTCCTTTTCTTTTTCTTTTTCTTTTTCTGTCTATGTGCTGATATTTCTTTTTGTCTAAAGCCTGGCTTTATTTTTGTGTTGTTTTGTAGAAAAAAGATGAGGCTTATTTCTTGAATCTTTTGAAAACTGTGGAAACAACTCCTGGGTTGTACTATTCCTACGAAACGGATATAACAGTGAAGTAAATTCTTTTTACCTTTTTTAAGTATGCAGTTGATGTGTTTTTTTTTTTTTTTCCCTGGCTAATGCCTCCAGGCTTCACTCTGATTGACCTACATCTTTTTTTTTTTTGGTCTGGTGTCTTTGGCGCATCTGTTTCAGCCTACAAAGAAGACTTAAATTAGCAGCAGGATGGATGGCAAAACCAATCTGGAAACAGGTTAGTGTTTCTTTAGTTTTTTGCCTGAAGATGTTGTCTGACCTTTCTGCATGTCGTTGCAATGGCACTTGTTTCAATTTCCTAGGTTATATTGTGCCTAATAGTGTGAAACTCACCCTTGCAAGCAGTGGGGATGGTTTCCCAACTGATAATACTTGCTTAACTTTTCAGTTGAGTTTGGAGGATACTGAGTTTAGCTGATTGTTATATTTCACATAAACTGAGCCCACTATTGTTTTACGCTTGTTCTTTATGCTATCTGGCCTTTTCTAAGCGTGCTGAACACTAAGCAGCTTTTTAGTGTTTTATTTTCTGCATCCATCATTATTATGTAGGAATGTGTATTATCTTCAGTCAATTGTGCTTGCTGAGAAAGTTGAACTCCCATTCTCCTGCTTTTTCAGGTTGATCCTCGATTTGTTTGGAACAAAAATCTTTTGGATGACCTTATCGAGTCTAAGGTTAGATGTCATGTTCGTTTACATTAAGATTGTTTGTTGGAAAGAAAGGGATGGCAGCTAGATGAGTTCCCTTTTCCTGTCTAACTGTAAATTTTAACTTCTGGTGGCAGCTTGACGGGTTCATCATTCCTCTACTGCAAGGAAATATCCTCACATTTCCTCATATGTTATTATGCATCATTTAATCTCACTCTGTCGCGCACACATTTTTGTTGGCATAAAGTAGGATTAGCAACTCTAAAGTATATTTTATGTGTTGCATGCACAGAATTTATTCATCCTTTTGCCTTAACTTTCATTACGCTTTGGAACGGCACTGCTTAAGCTAAAAGGCACCCCTGCTACTGTAACCTTAGTTTCAAGAAGGTGTACTCGACGTCTAGGTACAGCTTTTTTGGTTTAATTATTCCCATAGTCAAGGTTTGGTTTGCGAAATTTTGTTTCTTTTTAAATCTGGTGATTTGATTTCTAGGAACGAGAATGTGGAGAAGAGGGGCTAACCTTGAAGGTGATACTGCCAATTTCATTGAAACAGAGCAACTATTAGAGCTTGGAGGTTTCAAGTCATCATTATTGCAGGTGTTCTTCGTATCTGTTAGGGTTGAGGATTATTTGTATTCATCACATTGTTCTTCCTTGGTGTTGAGAATCTGCATATGGTTGGTTCTGGGATTTGAAAATTGTGGCATTGCTTATGTTTTATGAGAATCCTTGTTAATATTGGAAATGTAGCAGCAGTAAGCTCAAGATTTATCTTTTTCTTTCAAGTGAAAAGGAGTTATTTTCAAATCTTATTAACAACAAGTTTTCTTGTTTATTTGAACCTTTTAGTACTAGGAACCTCTATTATAAACAAATATGTCATGTGTTTTGCCTTAATAAAGATACAGAATTTTCTCTATTTGCCTAAGCGCCAAAAATGTCTATCTTGTTGATAGTCGTTACTTCCTCTCTCTCTCTCTCTCTCTCTTTTCTCGTACTTTCTTCTTGATAACTGCAATACAATGATAAATGCACTCTTGGTCACAGGCTTGTTTATTCACTAGGGTAATTAAATGTGGACAGTCCACATCCCTTTTTTTCAACTTTGTTTAGAATAATGTTAAGAAATAAACATCTCATTGCAAATCATGACTTCATTATCTTGATCCATCACGAGCACACTTTTCTGACAAGCTCATGTCATTCTTCCAAGTAGTTCAGAACTAGGATCTTATTTCCAATACCTCATAGGTACTTTTGCCTTTTTCCGTTTTTAAGGTTCGAGGTTCAATTCCTCTTCTCTGGGAGCAGATTGTTGATTTGAGCTATAAACCACGCCTTTCAATTATTAACCACGATCAGACGGTTTGTTTCTATTCCCCATATGCCGCAACTTTGAATTCTTTTAGATGTTTTCTTTACTTGCATAGTCTAATGTTTTCTCGCAGTCAAAAGTTGTGGAGCGACATTTCTATGACCTTTCCCAACGTTATGGGAACATCATAGCTGTTGACTTGACCAATAAAGTAAGAACCTTTTCTCTGATCCCTTCACTCCTTTTGAAACGTTCTGCAGATTGTAGCAAAAGATCAAACACCTTTCTTTAAATTTTCTTGTCTGCAGAAATCTGATAGCTTTGAAAGTTTAGCAAGTTCAATTCAGAAATATATTTTTTTTATTGTTTATTGTTGCAGCATGGTGATGAAGGTCAACTAAGTTCAGCATACGCCGCAGAAATGCAGAAGCTTCCAAATGTGAGGTGACATTTTCCACTGCTGCTGTTGATACTTTGATTTACTGCCATTTTGTTCTGCTCGCCTACCTTTTTATGCAATTTTGAATCTAATTTGGTCTGGTTTTCATTATGAACTAAGTTTTTTTTGACAGAATTATGAACTAAGTTAGTAGAATAAGCTTTTAGGGAACGAATAAATGGATTACTATAACTTTATGGATGGAGCTTTACCTTATGATGCATCAACCTTTCCAAGTAGTGGATGGAGCTTTACCTCATGATGCATCAACCTTTTCAAGTAGTGGAGAGGGATGCTTATGATTTAGTTTCAGAAGAGGATACTGAAATTGGTAATATCAAGATTGTATGCGGGAACTATTTGAAGGAAACAAATAGAAAGACAACTTATCAATTTGTTTAGTTTTTTTAATCCTTCTGCATGCTGCTCTCCCTTTAAAACCTGACTTTGTGTCTCCTGTGCATCCACGACTTTATCCTGTCTCTATATTATGATGTCTGACAAATTTTTCGACTGAATGACGACTCAAATTTTTATAATTCTTTTCTCGTTAAAGTGCTACAAAATTTCTTTGAAGGATATTCTTGATGTCGGCATTCAGATGCAGGAGTATAAAGTTATGTGCTCAATGGGAGTGAATATCAGAGTTAGGGCCTTAATTTACTACACAAGTTGATGATGGTTGTAGTTTTAGATTTTGCTTGTGGAAGATATATGTACATGGACGGCACACTGTGTGACTGTCTTCTTCTAAGAGTTTTGCTCGCAACTAATTGTTCCTCGAATGTTGGTTGCTTTTGTGGACTGCAGGTTTTGTTTCTTATTAATGTTAGATAATTTTTGCTCAGGAAACCTGTTTCATGTTTAGAAACTGCGATGTGTGATATGCTCTGTACTGTTATGTTTATTGCAGATATGTCCCATTTGACTTCCATCATTTCTGCGGCAACTCAAATTTTGATAATCTAAAAATTTTGTATGATCAAGTCTCAGATGAATTCGAAAAGCAAGGGTAAGAAATGCAAATTGGATACTCTATGTTCTTTTTTTTTTTTTTTCCTTCATATTTTTATGGATCTAGATGCACATTCTACATGAATGCTAAATAAATCTATTCAAGAAAGTGATGCTAACTATCCATAATTCAGCTTTTAATCATCACTTTTCAGTTGAGCAGATACTTACTTGTAGATGCAGAGGGGAACATATTAGAAGAGCAGAAAGGAACTATTAGATCGAACTGCATTGACTGCCTTGATCGAACAAATGTTACCCAGGTTGGTGTAAAAGCATTTGGTCTGATTGTATACCAAAACTTCTAGAGAATGTTGTTTTTTGGGTATTTTCCTTTGATATGTGCTGCTTTTATGTGAGAAAAATTTTAATGTCTTCCCTGTTTTTATTTCCAAAGAACTACCTAGCTCAGCAGTCTTTAACTGCACAATTACAAAGAATTGGAGCTTTTACTTCTACTGAGAGCATTTCTATGTTTGAAGAAGACTATGGAAAGTTCAGAACATGTATGTAACTCGTATTGATTTTATTGGTTCAATTTAATATGCTGATGCGGAATGCCTGTGTAATTATTTATTCTAATGTACTCTGTGACTGTTCAGTGTGGGCAGAGCAAGGTGATGAGATAAGCCTCGAGTATGCTGGAACCCATGCTCTAAAAGGGGACCTGGTTAGGTAAGTCTAAACTCTAAATTGTAACTTATGTTTTGTTATAAACTATTTTGTGAGTTCCATACTTATTATGTATATGTATGTACTTTTGGGTGTACTCTATTGCAGATTTGGAAGGCAGACTGTTGGTGGTATAATCAAAGACGGAATGAGTGCTCTTTCAAGATATTATTTGAACAATTTTCAAGATGGAGTCCGGCAGGCAAGCTATTTTCTTCAAATTGAATTATTTCAGATACAACTATGAAGCTCGCTGCTGTTCAAAAATTGCTTAAAAGAGTGTTTGTGTTTTCAGGACGCCCTGGATCTTGTAAGTGGCCGCTACAATGTCAATAGGAATGGCCCTTCCCCGTTCCAGCTTAACGGCTTTGAATCCCTCTCTGTACGTAATATCATTTGTTTGTTATTTGAAGTACCTGTCTTATAGAAGTGCAGGCATTTGGTTCTGTGTGTTATTACAGTTTTATATCTATATCTTAGTGAATCGCTCCTGTGTGCTCACACTTACCGTTACTTCCTTCGTATGACTATCATCAAGGAAATCCATCACCTTCTATTTATGTGAGCTGATACTGGTCACTTGCATGTGCTCCAACAGTTTTCAAGTTGCTAGCTTTCTCATTCCTCGCCGTAGAAACTGCATTGTTTCAGTTTAACGTCAGAACTCGTTATTTGTATATTCATCGAAGCCTTTATTGAAACTACTGTTAATTAGTTGTATCTTGAACGTGGAAACGCAGTATCTCCCAGTGGCCTCAGCGTTGCTTCTTGGAGGTTTGACAATTACATCCGTCACTCTTCATCAAGGTAAGATACATATTTTTAAGTACCTGACCAGTGCCGTCTAACAGAGTTAGATTTTGTTTGTCATTTTATCTTCTTTTTTTTTTTGCAGAAAAAATAATAATAATTCAACTTTGTTTCCAATTATATGTTTTATTAATTATTCTATCTTGTTTCTTCTATAGCGGGGCGGAATGCGCAGCAATATGTGTCTACTATGCTTTGGGCTGGACTGACAGCTGGTGTAATGGCGATTGTTAAAGCTAATGGAAGGCAGTTCTGTTCTAGGCCTCGCCTATGTGGCCTTATATAATAATTCCATTTCTAAGCAGTCGACATTGTAGCTATAAAGCTTGTATAGAAATTGATTTTCTAATTTTATGCACTGATTATTCTTATTACAACCACTAGTTGGCATTTCTTCATGGAATTATACGAGATACCGCAAATCACGTATTATCTACGCCAAGTTTAATAACGTTATGAACGTGAATGGTTATTAATGCGGAGCCGAAATTTGATGTCCCCTTCCTTTTGTGTTCCTCAGTATTTTGAAGAAAGGGTGGAGGGGAGAAATAATTTAGGGAGTCACGAGTGCACCATCATTTAGTTCTCCCAGTTAGGAAGGAAAAGAAGAAGATTGTTAGACAATGTGAATTTTGTTACCATTTTATCCATTAGATCAAAATAATTAAATAAATTTATAAGAATAAAATTGGCATATTTTTCTTAACAGATTTAATATATTTTACATACTTAGCATTCTCTATTTTTTTTTATTTTTCATTCTTCTCACACTCCCAAATTTTCCATTCTTTATCTTCCCCCTTTATAATTTTTACTCGCAAATTAGCTGTAAATAAAGCGGTCAAGGCGTGGTGAAACAGATAAAAGTCAAAGACAACCCTGACGGACACGTGGAAGCAGTATATAACAAAACTACTAGTACTTTCTTGCACGCTTCTTCGATTAAAGACCCGGAGGACCGACAAAGGGAGCTAAACGGTGAAAGCTGGTTAGACACCCGGCAACCTATAAGGAAGAACAGCTATAAGGTAAGCTTTGTTCTCCACTCCGTTCTGGACATAAACCCTAGAACTTCCAATTTCACTTTAGAATTTTCGAAACTTATTTTTGATTCGGTTTCCTGTAATTTGTTCCGCGGATTAGGTTTTTCTCCAGCCTGTGCATCGATTGTTAGGGTTTGTGCTAATATCTCCTCGGAGATAATTTATTTGTTACTTCTGTTCTCCAGATTGTAATTAGTAAACTAAATGATAGTAGTCAAGTAAAAGCCAAGATGATGGTTCATGCTGTTCTCGAGCATTTTTCTAGTGCTAGAGATAGGTTAGTTTTATGTTATGCATTGAAGTACTAGTCAGAGAGTTATCTATGATTACATAGGTTATAATTCTAGGCTACCCACTTTATGTTATGTATTGAAGTACTGGTTAGAGATTATCTATGATCTAATAGGTTATAGGTTATAGTTCTGGCAAACTTTTTTTTTTTTTTTTTTGGCTAAGACGTAGTGTGTTATATACTGATGTTTTATCATTTTACTATATGATATATGCAGGTGATTGTAGTTTCTGAACTGGGAGATAATGGCTAAGCATCATCCTGATTTAATTATGTGCCGCAAGCAACCAGGGATTGCGATTGGGCGGCTGTGCGAGAAGGATGATGGTAAGTGTGTAATCTGTGACTCGTATGTGCGTCCTTGCACTCTTGTTCGGATCTGCGATGAATGCAACTACGGATCCTTCCAGGGCCGGTGTGTCATCTGTGGTGGCGTGGGCATTTCCGATGCTTATTACTGCAAGGAGTGCACTCAACAGGAGAAAGATAGAGATGGTTGTCCCAAGATTGTCAACTTGGGAAGCGCTAAAACGGATCTGTTCTATGAGCGAAAGAAGTATGGGTTTAAGAAGAGATGATCATCTGAGGTAAAATTTTTGTTAGCCTAGAAGGATGTTGCTTGCATTGTCTAAATTCGCCGATATCTGAAAGATCTGTTTCCGGTTCTTTTCAGGTTTTGTTGCAACAGTTGGATTGTCCGTGATAGTGATGCTTCTTGTTGCTGTTGTCACTTTGTTACATTGAATCTAGTTTGACGATATTAAACCTTAAAAGTTCAGTTGGAACTTTGATAAAGAAGGGCACCTTTCCTGTTTTTTTTTTAATATTTGAGTGTCGATGTTGTATTTGTGACTGGCCTAAATTTCAGTAAATCTTGCTGGTCTTTAAATGTTTTGTTTTGGTATTCACTTCTTGGGGACCAACGTAGCATGGATTATTGTTAATCAATGAATTCATGGATGCGGTCGTTCTTTTCAAAAAAAAAAAAAAAAAAGAGTTAAACTGTGGATTCTGTGGTATCTGCTTCTTTTGGGTGATAATTTGCAGCCTTCTCTGTTCCAGGGCTTGTACAAAAGTACGACTGGTACTGGAGCAGTGGATGGTAGTGCCCCTTTTCTTTTACCGGTATGTAGGCATATCTGTTGAGTAATGGCACCCATTTTTCTCCAACACTACATATATTAATGTATGTTCAGTAGATAATAAGTAAATAACTTGAACTAGGATTGAAACAATTACCTCTGATTTTCTTATGCAAACCCAGTCGCATTTTTACATTGCTGCAGAACTTTTGAATTTACGTATACGTTAGAACTAGATGTATAAAACTCGCAAAACTTGACGCGCATTTAACTTAAATGAGCAGATAAGAACTCTACGCATTGGACCCCTATCATGAAGAATGACGAAACAATTTGCTATACTTGATTTCAATGCTGCAAGATGTTAATCTAATGATCCAACTCTTGCTGTTGGGTCGAGTCAACCATTGTTGGGTTGGGGTGGGTGAAAGGTGTCTACATAACAGACGTGACTGCGGGCTGAGTCGGTCTTACCCCATGGATTTCTTGCCCCTCTACTGCAGAGCGGCCGCTGCAAGCAAACTAAAGTAATGACTAACTAGGTGTTTTGAAAAGAAACACATCGGTTGTGCAGTGCCACTTGTCAAATTCGTCCGCCTGGAAGTCGTGGAATGCTCCACAGGCAACACAAGTCACATGATTGTCTGTTGTGAAACTTGGGATCTACTTGGCAAGGCAATACATACCCAGAAAAGAAAAGATCTCTACGAGGTTTTAAAAGTTAAGACAAAGCCCACCGAGCCACTAGAAACATCTCCCTTTCCTTTTCTCACTCCAGTCGGTGGTCATAAGGGCGGGTGTACTGATCATCCCCTGTTTCACAAACCCCTAAATTTAGCTGGAAAATGTGCTACAACATGTGTCTTGCAGGTCTCTCACTATATTCCCCCGCAGAGGACTTGCAATCTAAGCATTTTGGCAACATACTTTCTCGTTAAGCAAAGGAGCGGAAAGGAATATCTCTTTCCTTCCCTTGCAGAAGTCCTACAAATATTTGTCCACTGTCATGATTTTTAGTACTCTTTGTCCACTGTCATGATCTTTTTTGGGCCACCAAGTATCAACCCCCTCATATAAACTCATCCCCCTCCCCTCTCTTCTTTCCCCATCCGTCTAGTTTCTTGCTTTCCTAATGCCTCCTAAAAAATCAGCCACCAGTGAGCAGGAGTTCAAGGCATTTCTTGATGGCTGGCTAGCTCGCCAAGAACATTATCTTGACGAGCTCTTAACTGCCATACAGAATTGCCACGAGTCCTGCGATGATGATAGGAACGACCTGATAAGTCGAGTGCTCAACCATTATCAAGAATACTGGGAAGAGAAATCCAGAGTTTCCCAAAGTAACATTTTCCTTGTCTGCTTCCCCCCCTGGTTCTCCTGCTTTGAACACACTTTCCTCTGGATTGGTGGGTTCAAGCCTGGACTTGCACTCCGGGTCCTGCAAGACTCTGTGGACGACTTGTCCGACCACCTAAGGCAGCAGGTAAGTAGGTTAACGCAGGAGACTAGAAGGCAGGAGAAAATGCTGGATGAGGAGTTGGCCAGAATCCAGGAGAGCATGGCCTCACCACCGTTTCTGCAGCAACTGAAGAGGCGTGGACTAAGAGACGGCGAGGTAAAATCCGCGGAGGAGGAAGCCTTGGCGAGACTCAGGTATGAAATGGCGGCTCTGTTGGGTAGAGCGAATTCTCTGAGAGTAAACACAGTATCAGGAATTGTGGAGACACTGAATCCAACACAGAATGTGCGGTTCTTGACTGAAGTTACTCAGCTTCAGCTCAAGGTCAGGAACTGGGGAGTTGAAAGGGATGCTGAGAGAGAAGGATCCAGCTCTGGTTAGCATGGAAAATTTTGGTTTTCTACAAAATATGTTTCAACATTTAACTGTAGCCTTAGGCGGGGGCAGGATAGCTTAACTGCTCTTATTTTTGTTTTTTTTTTTTTTAGCCTTAGGTAGGGGCAGGATAGTTTAGCAGCTCACTTGAGAAAGAATGTGAGCTTGGGGTCCAATCTCATTAATTCATCAAGTTTTGTCATCCGCTACTGCTTAGAATGTTGCTGCAGGATGTGCCAATAACTGTTAGCTAGCAACTGGGGTGGCAATCTTTAGAGCTTTAAGGGTTGCCGGATATGTCACAACTCCGGTTGTATTCTTCAAAGTCTTTTAAGCGGTAACAAAGGATGGATTCTTGAGTTCAAAGGCTTACCTTAAACATTTCGATTATTTAATTAAAAGGTTGCTGTAGGAGATGTTGTATGGCGTGTTTAGCTTCGCAGTTCGGTTATCATCAACTGAATTGATATTTGCATATTGATGTGACGCGAGGCTGGTAGGAAATGATAATGGACAGGTTAAAATTCCTTTTGTCCGTTCCTTTCTCTTTATCTGCCACTACAAATGTCTCAATACATCCCCTTTTTCTTATTCTTAAAGGTTAAGCGTCCAGACCTTTTTAGTTAGTTCAGGGTCAAACTCATGCCCATCAATGCACAAAGAACTGAAGAACAAGCGAACAAATAGGCGTGTCATACATGGTCCTTACCAATAGATGTGTTATGTAAAGTCAGAGCAGCAAGCAATGTCGGGCAGAACTTAGAACAGCAAAAGTTTACTGCAAGCCTGTATTGCATCTTAAATGCGGTTTGTATACAACAATTTATTGTACAAGCTTCTATCGAGTTGCTATCGAGACAGCAACAAACTGATTCTAACACAAATCTGTTGAATAGGACGACATTTTATTATGGCAAAGTTTGACATGAACCTGTATGTAAAACTGAAGGTAGTTTTAATGCCAAAGTCTTAGAGGCGGCTTCGTTGGCTTGCAGCTGGTTTGAAACTGGCAAGACCAGTAACTTCTCTCCCTGTTACCAGGCTGTTGATGTCATATGTGCCTTCATAGGTGTAAATAGGTTCTATATCACAAAATGCCTGTAAGGACATCAAGAATACCAGTTAATCAGGGAAGAATGCAACAAACAAATGTCTCATATTATGCAACAGTGAATTTGGATAACATCGGTGGTAATGTCTAATCCAGAATAAACAGTTCCTTAATGCACGTAGGCAAATTTTGCTGCATTCGCGTAGTATCTACCAACTCAAAAAAATAAAGGTTCCTAGCATCTAAAAGTAGCAGCTGATATCCCAAATTTTTCTGCCAGTGGGCATAAAAGGCAAGATTACATAACCACCACGGTTAAACCAAGTCCCAAGGATTGCAAATTAAATGAAACATCAGCGTGACTTATGATTATAAACCCCATTCTGCAACCCCCTTCTCCGCAAAAAGAAAATGAATATCCAGGCCACAACTTGAGCATAAATACCTTTGCAACTAGAAAGTCAGCCAAAATTCCATTTCCACCCAGTAATTCACGCCCAATACTGGCCGTTTCCCTTGCTTTTACAGTGATCCATGACTGAAAATTATATGAACACATGGTCAGAGAGAAAAGGGCATCACTTAATGTTTAATGAAGTTTTATACAGTGGGCATACCTTCGCCAAGCTGGCATGACCTGGCGTCATTTTACCAGCTTCGTACAATTTGCATATCCTCCAACCAACAAGTATCATGGCTTGAATATTGCCAAGCATCTGAACAAGTTTCTGTTGATTAATCTGGAAAGCTGCCAATGGTGCTCCAAACTGTTTCCTCTCCTTCAGGTACCTATTTCAGTAAAGACTTTAGAAAAGAACAGTGCAAATATGAGTAAAAAACGATATAGGGTTAGCAGTACGATACCTGTGACACATGTCATAGACTCCCATTGATATGCCAATAGGTTGCCAGGCAACCATTACCCGTGAAACTGCAAGAACCTAGTTTGAACCATGACCAATCAAGCAGCAGAAATCTCGAGCATGAATTAGACAAGAATCCAAAGGATCGGCCATATAGAAAAATTTAGATAATGAAAAATCAGTATGTGGGGGTTTCAGTAAATTGATACTGTAGGTAATACATACAAATTATTCACCAAACTGCCTCATGATAATTGTTTTAAAAGGAAGACAGTATGACATTGCTTCATCGTTGGTAGGGTGCGAATCATATGTTTCACTCCAAGGTACCAATAAAATCATAGTCATGCCTGAAGCAACTTCAACCAAAAAATATTGCTTTCAGGAATGCCAGATATAGCCAATAGAAAGATCAACCGACTTAAAATGGAACAAGTGATTTTCACATCGGTCCATTTGCTAAGCCAAAAATACCGGCGAGTGACAGAAACAGTAAAGTCTGACAGAAAAGCTTGGGAGCAATAGCCACATCATATGTTTCATTGTTTAAGATTTCCCTGTTTGAACTACTACTAAAATCTTAATAATAAAGCTGAAGTCCAGATGTTATTATGTTTGTGTTCAGTATCAATATATTTTGCAATCAAAGCCGAAAAAACATCCCTTTCAGAATTGTATCGCAAGTACTCTAGTGTTGAGTATATTGCCATTGGTTCAAATTTTGCAAGTATAGAATTTATAATTTTTGTATCTCGACACATTGGATACTTCTACAACTAGAGATGGCCAGGATTTCCCCTGGGTGGTCAATGATAAAAAAAAAAAAAAAAACATCACCAAGAAATGTTCGTCAAAGATATACCTTATTTGTATCTTGAAAAGAATTGACCCCAGGTAACCTATCCTCATCAGGCACAAAAACTTTCTTCATGACAATATCTCCATTTTGTACAATGCGCAATCCAATTTTATTTTCAATTTTGGTAGCAGTTAATCCAGGAGCATTTTTGTTCACAATGTATCTGGAACAAAGAAAAAAAAATTTGTGATGCTTCACCACTCGAAAAAATATTCTACCCTAATGCATACAGTAAGCAAAGAACATTCATAGCTTACATAAGCTCCTCAATTTTCCCCGCTAGCTATCAAGATTGGGTCAAACAGTGCACATCTCATATGTGTTTGTCAAGATCACTCAAAAGAATAAGTCAAAGTTGTTGCAAGCTCTGTTAGAGACCATAAGGACTGGTTCTCAAGCAGGACAAACAACCCTGTATATGATATCAGCTATCATGCCAAACTATGCGAACAGATGTGAACGATCACTATGAACCTTTATGCTTTATGCACTTGATGCTTTCCGTTTTTTTCATAAGCACTCTATATATCCAAGGGAGAAGAAGAATTCATTGATAGACACAATAATGTTTTCAAATAGAAATGTATGTTTTTTTAATACTGGAAATATATGTATTTAAGTGAAGCAGTTAGTCATTGAGCCACCGGCTGTCCACAAGGACTAGCTTGGTCATTCCAGAAGAGTCAGGTTCAACTCCATAGCAAGTGAGCAAGCAAAGCTCATATTCAACACAATATTATAAATTAAAAAAAAAAAAGTTCATGCAATTGAACCTAGAAAGGCGTGACTGACACTCAATATGCAAAACAACCCACCCATTTATCTGATTTGTTGAAGTATTCCGGGCGAATATAACCAAAACATCAGCAAATGTACTGTTTCCTATCCAGCGTTTCTGGCCTTCAAGTATCCACCCTCCTTCTACCTAAAGCAATCCAATGCAAGAGCAAAATGAGATGTGGCATGAAAATTATGCAGAATCACTAAATAGAAAGATTAATCCCAGGGAATTAACATACAGAAGGCTAAGAATACTAGGAAAAAAGGAGGGATCTCTTTACTTATATCTTTTATTAGCCCTGGTGGTAGAGTCTATCGATTTTAAGTCCCAGGTCTTGAGGCTCGAGTCCTCTGACTCTAGCAATTGCAATCTAACAACTAACCATATCAACCTTCATAAAATACAATACTGACGACAATGATGGTGATAAACAATTAAACATAGAGAAGGGTAAGATCTCAAACCTTCGTTGCGGTTGTTTTCAAAGCACTGGCATCACTTCCATAGTCTGGCTCGGTCAAACCCTTAAGATGATGATAAAGTTATTTGCATAAGAAACTTCAGCATAGCAGAAACAAACACCACACATACCTAGGAGAAGTATCAAAACAAGATACTCACCCAACAAGCTATAGTCTTCAACTCTGCCAAAGAAGGTAAATACTTTTGCTTTTGAGCCTCTGACCCACAAAGTGCTGTTGTCAAGACAATTCACCAGCATCATTTATTAGCATTTTTAAAATAAAAAGATTGTTAGTGATTACCAGTATGTTAATTTATTAGGGTTTTAGGAAGATATTGCATTAGAAACAAAATCCTGCCATTTTTATTGGTCCACCAAGATTTCACCTATAGTGAGCATCGCTAAAGAGGAATGCACCAAAATGAAGGTGGAACAGCTTGCATCAACTCTAGCAACTTCGGCAATAGCAACAGCACTTCCGGTGATGGAGAGACCAGGACATCCATAACCCTGTGTTGTAGAGCCATGTGAGCATCCGGTTATTTTCCCCCTAAAAACAACACAAGCTCTAACCAAACCGTGTGCAAAACATTACCTTGATGGTGCCACCAGCAATACGTAGTTTAGCAATGTTCGGAATAATATGGAATGGGAATTTCGCTTTCTCCCAGTACTGTCAAGCAAATGCAAAACGCGATAAAATTACTTAAACGCAAGCGTTCCAACAAATCCAAAGTCCTCCAGTAAGCAAAATTCAGTACACCATAATACCATTCCAGCATTTCACTGTCATATAAGTGAACAACTTCTGATTTCACGGTGAGGAAACATTTGGGGGGTAAATATTGATAAACATACCTCAGCAACGAAAGGCGCTATTTCCTTTTCCATACACTGCCTCACTCTCATCCTGACAGCCTGCTCCTCAGGAGTCAACAGATCATCAAACTGATAATAGTCCGAAGCTGTGAATTTTGGAGATAGGAATCACACGATTAATAGTGATCAAATGATCTAATACTTGCTGAAACAAATGCTTTCTGTTCTATGATTTTTCCAAAAGAACAAAGAAGCTACTGTTTTGCCCAACTTCAAAATGCTAAAAACTACAAATCACTCCGTTTCAAAAAGGACAGGAGAAAGAATACGAGTGTTTATTATAATACCGCAAGGAGGGAACAGAGATGCTGGAGTTGCTTGAGGGAATGCAACCGAGATGTCCAGTGGCGGTGAGTCAAAGTAAGAGGTCCTTTCACTTCCCTCGCGTTCATCTGCCAAACAAATCAATCAATCACCAAAAACAAAAGGGTCAAATATGTCCTTTAATAAATGAAAAGCTTTTAATCCATTTCAAGCGGATAATACAAGCATAGAGCAGCACGGGGAACAGAAGGAATGAAATTTCCCAGTTCAAAACCTTTAATTAACAATGATATCCAACTGTTAAAACGAAGAAAAGAAGAAGCTGTATGTGAAACAAACGATCGAGGGGACCGGAATCGCAAACAAAAACTGACCTTGATTTTTAGCAACTGTCATGATTGGGCGATAGAACAGAGGAAGAAGAAGACTGAGACCGACGTGATCTTCGTGTTTAGCGGGAGAAGAGGATTGGTTCAACCCGTGGACCCTCACTGGTATTGTAAGATAATGTCTTTTATTGTGGAGATTTTGGGGGAGATAGGATAGATAGAATGGCACGCAAGTTTATGTTACCTGTGACTTTTTCTTTTTTGTATTTTTTTTTTCTTCCGTCCGGTCCGGTGGTGGCTTCGGCGAACGACGGCCTATCTACACATACACATCATCTCAAGCGAGCATTAAAACGTACTTCACCGTGTCACGGTCAATGGGTGTTACTGTTATTCATACTCTTTAATAAGTACTATACTACTCACTTGGTTTTTTTTTTTTTTTTGATACTGTCACAAGGCACATAATGGTGTACACCAAGAATGTTTTTTATTTTTAACGTACGTAGTCCTGCATTCCTAATACCGTTAATAATGGCAGCATGAGTTTACTGGATATTTCTATTGTTTGGGATTTTATTGATGGATAGAATCTTTTTTCCTATGTTGGTCTTGAATCTCTTGTTTGGTGAGGAGAATGAGCCAGCAATTGCCAGATATAGTTAGACAGAAAAGTTGGTTTTTTTTTTTTTTGATGCTGTCACAAGGCACATAATGGGTGTATGTACCTAGCAAGCCAAGAATGTTTCTTTTTTAACGTGCGTAGTCCTGCATTCCTAATACCATTAATAATGGCAGCATGAGTTTACTGGATATTTGTTATAAAATAGTGAAAAATGTGAATGTCATTCTCTACATACCCCTCATCAGCTCCTCCCAGCTCTTCTTCCTCTCCATTTTGTCTTCTCCTTCTCTATTTTTCAGTCATTAATCTTCATCTTCAACAAATGATTCACAACACGTTATCAGCACGATAACGCTCTACCCAGGAAAAATCAAGCTAAAAAAACCAGAGAAAATCAAAGAAAGAAGACAGAAAAAAAAACCTAGTACCCGTCACCTTCTTCGCCTCTGGCACTGTTCATCCATAAGGGTTTCCGGCCGTTGCTCGCCTCACCGCCGCCACCAGTAGCCTCCCCGTGCCGTCGCCGACTGAACGGCACCTCTTCCTCCCATTTCCGCTGCACGACGCGCCGGTAGGAGGCCAAGACCTGACGAGGATCCGTCGGATCCGCCCCGACCCGTCTCCTTCCTCTCCTCGTTTGCAGCACCTACGGCCGCCGTCTGTGCCGTGCGCCTGTGCCGAGCGCCTGCCGCGCTGCCTTCCACGCAACCCAGCTCGTCGGTGCAGAACGTCGGGCCGACGCTTGTGGAGACGACCCGACCGCACGATCGATTTGCAGCCTTCTCAAAGCACAGCCGCGTCGCCTCATTCTTACGCTCGCCTCGCCACCGCCGCCCTCGCCACTCGTCGCGCCGCCTTCTGCAGGTTAGGGGAGACCCGTTTCAAAGGTTGAAGACGACCCGTTCTTAACGGGTCGACCCGTAAGCCCTATGGGTTGGAGCAGGTGGGCTGGTCCTTTTTGGTTGGGCTTCGTGGGCTGACGGGCCTGGCACTGGGCTGCACTGTTCATGCCTAGTCCAGGCACTGTTCATTCCAGTCCAGATTCAAAAAAAAACCAAAAAAAAAAGGGAAAGAGAAAAAGAAATAAAAAAAATGAAAAAAAAAAGAGGAGTGAAAATAAAATAGGGAAGAGAGAAAAGAGAAAAGAAAAGGAAAAGAAAGAAAAAAAAAGGAAGAATTTATATTGCCGAAATTTCGCATCTCGGGATTTTTTCCGGCAAGTCCAGAAGTGTTTGGCCGGAATCCGATACCTTGGGTTTTTCCCGGCAAGCCCGAAAGTGTTTAGCCGAAATTCAGTGTCTCGGGATTTTTCCCCGGCAAGCCCGGAATGCTATTGTATTTATTTTATTGTTTTTTATTTATATTAAGCTTGGGCTCATATTAGGCCTATTATATTTTAATATTCTGTTCTTTACATTTCAATTGGGCTCATATAAGGCCCATTGTATTTAATTTCTCGTTTTAATTTCTTTACGATTTTATTGGGCTCGTATAAGGCCCATCGCATTTACTTTGCGATAATTTAATTTTTAATTGGGCTAATTTATGTAAGGCCCATTGCTTTTAATTTTTCGGTTATTTAATTCTTCATTGGGCTAATTAACGAAAGGCCCATGTTTTTCATTTAAGTTTTTAATTTTATTTAAATTATGTTATTCGAGACCCTTATAATTTCCAGAAGAAATTTATTATGGGTATTAAATGCGGACAGGAATTTACATATATTCTGGAAGACTAAATATAAGAGTCCAGCAAACTCAATAAAAGAAAATACAACGAAGACTGGAAGTCTTACCGTTCAAAAGATCCTGAAGATCCTTCAAAGGAAAATCGAAAATAAAAATTATTACCACCAGAAGATGGCAATTATATGACCACCAGAAGGTGGATATTATACTTGCTTAACAATTCATTTTATATTCAATTTATTTTATGTTCAGTTTAAATTATTATGCATTGCAATTTATTTTATTTATTTTTCAGTACTTTATAATTGTTTATAAGAATAATGCCTCAAGCATTAGTCTCGAAGACAATGCAAAATTGACATCCACAGGGGGAGAATTATATGTGTGTGGATGTCAATATAATATATTATGACATCTCGAAATGAGAAAAAGATTAACACGCTCCAGAAGAGCATAAATCCGAATATGTTCCTGAAGAACGCATGTTTTAATATGATCTAGAAGATCGTATATTTACGCGAGTACAGACACCCCTAGTAATAAAATGAATTATTATGGATCCCAATGAATTGACTCAGATCTATTCCCTGAAGCGAATAAGACAGTATAATTATTTGTGCCTGTGGGCGTAAATGAGATAATAAATGGAAAAGGCTCAAAGTAAACATGCATATTATTATTGCAAAAACGGATCCATAACTGGAGAACATTCAAAGAAGAATGGTTCTCATACATATGTTTAAACAATAATCTATCTGTTAGGCTCAACATTAACCCTGAAACTTTGAGCCTCACCATTAATGTTGACCCTAACGCTGTCGTTCCAGGAGAACCACATACCACACATGTTGTTTTCTCCAGGTATCTCAAACCAATTTGTTGCAGGAAAACAGAGTGGGATTACACCATGATTTTCTCCTGCTTGCCACAAAGTCTCAGTAATCAGTACCATGTTGGGCTTGTACTGATTCTTTAGATCCCTTAAGGTACGCACAAAATCTTGGGACCTTCTTGCTACACCCCTGCAATTCCATAGTAGAAGTCGTACCTTAGGCCATCATAAAAACCTGATAATAGCTGCTCTGATTCAGAATTTGACAAGTAGGCTCTAGCTGGAATTCCTGCATTCTATCAGATATGAAAAACATAATAGAGTTAGCCGAACCATAAAAGGAAGCCCTTAGATTGCTTTGGTCCTCTAGAAAGAAAGTCTCTTCCATAGGAGTCACAAAGAACCTAGATGAGTAAAGCTCGTCAACAAAAACTAAACGAGGAATTCTTACGAGTTCACTCGGCAGTTCCTCCTGCTGCTCATTCACCATGCTATAGGCTAGTCTATTCCTCTTTCCTAGATTGGCACCCTCAACAAAGAAAACGGTAAATGGGGAAGGCATACTTTATCTTGTTAATGTTTTTCTGTATGTTTCCATCACATATCTCCCCCCCCCCCTTCTTATAGCCTGAGCTTAGACAGCTAGGTGACAGTTTTCATATATGGATCCTCTTTCTATCTCCGAAAAGATCCAGAAGATTTCTCGGTAATTTGCATTATTTTTCAGAAAATTCCAAAGCTTTCCAATCCTCGAGGATTTGCTTTTGGAAATGTTTGCCACTATATTAATTATTGTTCAATAATTCTGATCTTTTCCAACATGAGTGGCAGATATAAGCCTAAAATTGGCACATATATTGCAACCTGAAGCTAGCAATCTAAGTTAATAAACTTACCATATCCAGCCAGAAGCTGGAATGCACTAGCACTGAAGCTAGTAATTTTAAGTGTTTAAATACACAAGTTTATACAGCCCGAAGCTGAGAACAAACTAGAAGTTAGCTGATAGATATGTAATTTATAGCTAGTATGCACCAGCCAGAAGCTGGTAAATAATTTTTTTAAGATATTCAGCCTGAAGCTGGCACATAAATAGTAGCCTGAAGCAGGCACCAACTTGGAGTTGGTACATGGACTTATTGTTTGGCATGACCGGTTGGGCCATCCTGGATCCATAATGATGCACAGAATTCATTCGGTTGAAAACCCAGAAGTTTTTACAATCAATGAATTTCCATGCTGCGAAAAAAACAAAATTAATTATTCAGCCTTCCTATGATGAGGTTGGCATAAGAACCACCAGCAAGTTTTTGGGACATATACGCAGACTAATAAATCCGCCATGTTAACCATCTAGGTACTTTTATGATTATCGATGCATCGCCTAGATGGTATATTGTGTACTTATTAGACGCAAGTTGGCATGTTGCGCGCTTATTATGATTAAGCCAATTGTGGGTACACAACCCAAATTATCTTGAAAGACTATATGTCTTGATAATGCTGGTATATCTCTTCAATGGGTAATGTATATTGTTGGAAATAAACCCAAATCGATCTGGGCGAACATTTCCAATTGATTGCAGGACCATTGCTAAAGAGATATTACTGTTTGAGAACATGGTATTTTACACGCAACAAATGTGCATCAAGCCAATAAGATATCATATTGTAACGCCCCGAATTTTCATAATTCGACTTTTTTTTCGGAATTTTCGAAAAAAAAAGTCGAATTATGAAAATTCGGGGCGTTACAGTTCTACCCCACTTAAGAGAATTTCGTCCTCGAAATTGCAAGATAAGAACATCAAAATAGATGGGGAAACTGCTCCCGCATATGGGACTCAACCTCCCAAGTAGCCTCATTCGGAGAATGACGGCTCCACCTAACCCGAACCATCGGAATAACTCGATTCCTCAACTGTCGCTCCTCTCGAGCAAGAATCTCAACCGGCTCCTCAACATAAGTCAAATCCTCAGAAA